>PVJI01001816.1:0-144138 GCA_004026765.1 Micronycteris hirsuta | reverse complement strand
TCACTCAGGACCATCAGAAACTGAGTTGAATGGAAGTCTGACGACTGCAGAATTGAAGAAACCACATCCATCCAGACTGGTAGGAGGGGTGCAGACACAGAATGGGCTGGTCCCATATCCACATGTGGTGGATAAAAATTCAGAAGGGATATATTGGGATCGAGGAGTCCCAGACCCACACCAGGCTCCCAGCCCAGGATTCCAGTGCCAGGAAGAGAAATCCCTACAACTTCTGGTTGCAAAAACCAGTGGGGGTTGAGTTGGTAGAAGAAACTTCTGGAGCCCCAAGCAATTACTCTTAAAGAACCCACACTCAGAATCACATACTTAGACATACTCCCTCTGAGCTCAAGCACCAGGGTAGCAGCTTGAAAGGCACTAGTGGTATACGGGGAGAAAGTGAAATCTCGGGCATCAGGACAAGCAGAGGCAATTGTCCATTTGCTAAACCCTCCCCTCTCAGAGCTTGCAAGCTACTGCCATATCTGAGACTCCACCATCCTGGCTAACACTGTATGACTGGTCTTCGAGATCCCCAGAGGCTTTACCCCACCCCATTCACAAGCCCATCCAGGCTGCTTTTCCAAAAGAATTGCTGGTCTTGGCTCCTAAATCCTATCAAATAAGCAACAGCTGTCTTCACTGAGCCCTAGCTGTAGCCAGCCTAGATTCACAGCTTGGCTTAGCCTGGGAATCTCTGAGCCCAGCACAAGTAGCAGCCATCTAATATTTCTTTATAGCTCAGGCAGGGTGGCCCCAGGGAAAACACCAGTGGGGGTTGGCCTTAGCCTAAACCACCTGGGAAACCCCAGAACCTGTGCATCCAGTGTACAGCTATAGATCACACCGGAGCATCACTACCCTGTCCCTGCACAGCTGATCTTCCATGGAGGACAGAGGTCAGTGGTCAGTGGTCACAGCCAGTCCTTGCAGTCACTAGCCTGGGTAAATTCCTCCCTCTGACCTGCCAACAGCAGTCAAAGCTCAACTACATCAGGAAGGTATATTCAGACCAAATGAAGGGCGCACCTCAAAGACCCAGCTTGTACCCTACAAGACACCTACTACATTAGGCCACACTAGCAAGACATTGAGTCAAAGCAGCTCTACCTAATATGTAGAAACAAACATAGGGAGGCTGCCAAAACGAGGAGACAATGAAACATGGCCCAAATGAAAGAACAGATAAAAACTCCAGAAAAAGAGCTAAGTGAAATGGAGATAAGCAATCTATCAGATGCAGAGTTCAAAACGCTGGTTTTAAGGATGCTGAAGGAACTTAGGACCTCAGCAGCATAAAAAAGACCCAGTCAGAAACAAAGGATATACTAATTGAAATAAAGAGCAATTTTACAGGGAAATAACTGTAGAGTAGATGAAGCCAAGAATCAAATCAATGATTTGGAACATAAGGAAGCAAAAAGCAACCTATCAGAAAAACAAGGAGAAAAAAGAATCCAAAAAAATGAAGATAGTATAAACAGCCTGTAAAACAATTTGAAGAGGTCAGACATTCGCATCATAGGGGCACCAGAAGAAGAAGAGAAAGAGCAAGAAATTAGAAATCTATCTGGAAAACTTCCTTTCACTATTGGATGGATGCAAAGAGGCCCACTCCAAGACACATCATAATTAAAAGACCAAAGGTTAAAGATAAAGAGAAACTTTTAAAAGCAGCAAGAGAAAATTAGTTACCAGATGGTTGATGGAGTGGGGAGGGGGAGAATGGGTGATGAGGTGAGGGGATTAAGAAGTACAAATAGGTGGTTACAGAATAGCCATGGGGATGTAAAGTAGAGTATAGGAAATGGAGTAGCCAAAGAACTTATACGCATGATCCATGGATGTGAACAGTGGTGGGGGGATTGCCTGAGGGAGTAAGGGGCACTAAGTGGAGGGGGGCAAAGAGGGAAAAATCAGGACAACTGCAATAGCATAATCAATAAAATATAATTTTTATAAAAGCAGAAATGAAAAATTTTATAGTAGAATCAGAAGGCAGAATTGAAGAAATTTCTTGGAAAGTAGAGCAAAACTGGGAGAGAATAGAAAAGGAAAATTCGAAAACCAAGTTAGGAGGTCCATTATCCAAATAATAGGAAAAGGAGAAAATGGAGGGGAGGAACCACCAGCAAAATTATTCAAAACATTTTCTTTTCCTGGCTGGTATGGCTCAGTAGGTTGAGCACCAGCCTGCAAACCAAAAGGTTGCTAGTTCAATTCCCAGTCAGGTCAATGCTTGGTTTGTGGACCAGGTCCCGCATAGGGGGCATCGGAGAGGCAAACAGTTGATGTCATATCTATATTTCTCTCTCTCTCTCATTCTCCCTTCCTTCCCCTCTCTCTAGAAATGAGTAAATAAAATATAAAAAAAATTTAAAAAATTTGCTCAGAACTCATGAATGTAAATTTACAAATTGTAAAGGACTCACTGAATTTCCAGCATGGTAGATCAAAATATACATACCAATGCACTATTATTGTGAAATTTCTAGACAATGAGGGAAAATTAAAGTGAGAAAATAACAAGTTAAAATCAGAGAACCTGGAATTTGAATATCAGACATCACAACAGTATACTAGAAGCTAAAAGTCCATGAAGGAAGGACTTCAGAATTTTGAGGGAGTATTACAACCCACTTAGAATTCCTTACCGGGGCAAAATTTCAATAATTTGAAATGAGTTCACAAAGTCATTTTTGTGTATCAGAGTCACTGAACATTTACTTTCCAGGAAACTGCTGGAAGATTTGCTTCCCCAAAATGCAGCAAGCCGTGAGAACAGATGTGGGATTCAGGAAACAGGAGATCAGACCAGGGAGACTGCCAGAGCGGTGGTGACGTGAGGCTGTAGGCAGAGAGGGTGCCAGTCCAGACGTGAGCAGGTGAGAAGGATATAGAAGACTTTTCTTAGGAAGATGAGACTGATAGACTGCATGATGTCTTAACTTCCTGAGAGTAGAGTCAGGCAGTGGGTAGGTAGTTTTGAATTGAGTACATAGGAAGCTAAGTTGGAAAAAACCCGAGATAATGATTAACTCCAGAGAAAACAAAAAGTTGGGCAGGAAAGGAGAATTAATGGCATATTAAATAAATATAGCTCAGCTCTAAATAATATTTACATCATTGCAGTAATAAAAGCTGAATATTAATCCAGCCAAAATTATTATATAGCCATACTGGGGAAAGGGGTGAAGGGAAGAGTGTGTGTGTGTGTGTGTGTGTGTGTGTCGGGGGGCTGACAGGGGGTTGGGGGTCACGTCTTCATTCTCCATAGGAAAAGTGAACAGATGATACCAAAACAGAAAATTGAAAAAGAGCAGTACAATCACACTACTTAGCTCTATGGTGCTAATAAAATAATCAGCTAAAAGAGTTGAGGAGGAGGAAACTGGTAGTGTATGGGATGGGACTGATAGTTTCAGCAACAAGCCTTTTAACATCATTTAACACTTTAAACTATGTGCAAGTATAATTTTGAGGCTAATAAGTACAAATAGGAGCAATTGCTGCTGTCATGTTACTTTTTTAAATGTGTGTACACACAAATGCACATGCACAGAAACATTTTTTGGGGAGTGTTTGCTGTGGGCCAGGCACCGTGCTGGACCTGGGAACACTGTGTAGATGAGAACAAGTGTTCCCCCCAAGAACACCTTCTCTGGAGGGACAGAAAGTAAATTTCCAACCCCTGCTATGGAAAATAATGGGCCATCCAGCAGTGCACTTCCAGTTTCCGTGAGTGAGATGCCTATACATCACCTGAAATCTCACTAGTCTTTCAGTTATCTGCCTTGGAGGCACTGCTGTCACATTGTATCCGTTGTCATATTACATTCTCACACAATCCCCACGAGGTAGGAACTGTTATGTGAGGCTTAGAAGGGGCAGGTAGATTTTCTAAAATTTTACAGCAAGTTGGTGACAGTTGGGATTTGAACTCGGGTCTTCCTGATTCCAAATCCATTCCCCAGGTTGTGATCAATTGAAACGTTTTCCCAGGTAATCTGGTATGTGCAATGAACAAGATCGAGTGTCCGTCTTCTGGGAGAACTAATACCAAGATCACTCTCAGAGGTGACATGTTCTTTGCTTGGAAACTAGAGAAGGAAGTGCTCAGCAAGCATGGGATGTTATCTTTAGCTGCTTCTGTGAGAACGATTTTAGCAGAGCGAGCACCTAAGTTCACCAGCAGAGTCCACTGTCAGGGAAATTAGAATTCATTCGGCATTGGTGGAGAACCCTCTAAATCAAACCCTTGGAGCTTCAGAAATGAAGGAAACACCAACGAGCATTTTAGAATAGTTGGATATATTCTTAAAATGAGATTTTATTACTTTTATAAATTTGGAATATTTGCCTCTAAACTAGCTTTTCCCAAGTGTGTTCTGCAGAGCATTTGGCCAACAAGATGTTAAGTCGAGAGGTGACTGTCCACATAAATTTGAAAAATCCTGTATGTGATATTCTCCTTTTGGAGATTTACCTTTGAAGATTTAATGCAGGTTAGCATGTTAGAGACTCTGGGGTGGTTTTATATGAAAGAACCATATTTTACTACATTTAACCAGCATTTCCACAATTTTTCTGAACATGGATTTATTTTTCCAAGCTACTTCTAGAGTTATGTGGAACACGTTTGAGGAAATAGGGCTCAAGGGTATAGTCCTTCTGCAGAAAATTCATACATCATGACCTTTAGTATCCTTTTAGCTCTGCGATGGCTTGACTTTACAATTTGATCATCAGTCAGTCTCATGTCAGTCACTTTGATTTATAATTTGTTGGGCTGTGTTTAGTTAAGCATATGCAGAATATGACCTGCTGAAGGAGGCACAAACCACCCACATGGCTGGGCAGGTATCGCCCTGGGCATCTGAGCTCTCACTTTGGGGAAGTGAAAACCTAGGGGCCGTTTTGATTGAAGACATAGTTTCAATACACTCACACAAAGGAAACAGAGTCACAAGATTTATATTTATAGATCCCAGAATGGGGGTGCAATGAGCCTTGGGAAAGGCAGCCGTCCGTCCCAGGTCCCCAGCAAGCAGGAGAGAATACGGTAGCAAACACCACTTACTTATAAGGAGGTTGGGGTGGCGGTCACTAATTTTTTCACAGGCTCAGCTCCGAGTGGTCATTTTAAAATTGACCCAGGAAAGCAAGGCAGAAACTGGTGGTGGGAATTCTGAGCTTTGGTCTTTGTTTAAATGTCCAGATGCAGGAATGAGCAGGGTTTTCATGCTGTGAAATTCTTAAGCAGCAACTCAAAATGGGTGTTTTCTCATCACATGGGTTATAATTGTCAAGTATATACATAAACAATGTCCTATTTTACCTTTGAAATCATATCTTTGAGGCATACTTTTAAAGCTTTGGTCGTGACTTTGAAATATAGTCTGGATATATATACCCCAGCATTATAAATATTTTCTAGTAAATTGTTCCAGAAATGATATATATTAACATGACATACACATTCATGTGTAGACATGTGTGTATGTATGTACAGGCACATCCACACACACACTATACATGGACACATTTAAAGTATACTCCAATGTATCATAATTTATTAAGGAAGAATTTATTTGGTTTGTCTC
The DNA here is from genome assembly GCA_004026765.1 of Micronycteris hirsuta. NCBI lineage: Eukaryota > Metazoa > Chordata > Mammalia > Chiroptera > Phyllostomidae > Micronycteris > Micronycteris hirsuta. Next base: position 138,535 of record PVJI01001816.1, on the reverse strand, counting down.
CGGTTTTTTGCAGCAGGAAATATCCTTACACATAAAATCCTTGTATAATTGCATGGTTATATCTGTATGACAAGCTTTTAGAAGTATAATTCCAGGTCAAAAGTATATACGTTCTAAATTTTAATAGGTCTTTTGTTGTTCAAAAGATTAGAGCAGTTTACCTTTAGCCACTGTGAAGGTGTCAGTTTCAGCGCCCCCATCTTGGGCCACACAAAAGGGTGCTATTAAACTAAAAGCTGCTGTCCTTTTCCTCAACGGGAAACTCATAATCTCAAAAAGTACTCTTTCTTTCATGTATTATTCTCCATTTGTTATTTATCCATTTCTTTAATAGAATTGTAAAGTTACTTGGAGACCAGGAAGCAATGGTCTTTGTGCCCAAGTTTTTATTATCAGTGATTATTACACATAAAACTAATGGCAGTAGCTGAAAGCTTTATTTTATTATTAAACATTGTTATGTAAATTTTTGCTTAGAAAACAGTTCACACAATATTTATTTTGGTGTAAAATACTTGTTGCTATGAAATTTTGTGTAAATAGATTCTGCCATCCCAATAAAATTATGGTAGACTGGAGAAAATTTGCAGAGGTGACAAACTTGAGCATGAAGATATTTTGAAATTTCTACATTTTTTAATGAAGTTTTTGTTTTTCCTATCTCTTATTGAACTGTAAAAAGACGTTTCAGTCTGCTGTGGAGGAATGTCAGTAACATAATCAACTCATTCTTTTTGCATAAAGGAGGAAGACAGCGGTCGCATAGTGCCCGTGGATGAGAAATGGATACTTTTGAGCTGCAGCTTCAGTTTTTCCGGAAAGCCTGCATTGTTTGTCTTCATCTAATCCAGCTCTGATGGACATCTGTGGCAGTTGCCTGTGCAATGCTCTAATGAAATATTAGAAATGGCTGTACATTCAGGAGAAACTCCGTATTATATATCCACATCACTGCTGGTAGTATTCATATTTTTGCACATACTGTTTATTGCTTATATGTAGAAGAACTGAAACTAGTTTTCAGAGTTGTTATTAATATGAATATATATCATGTAGTAATGTCGAGACAGGAAAAATACATTCCCAGCATTAGCAGTCCTTCACTTCCTGTCTCCAGCCGAAAAGTCACTCCTTTGGAGAATAATGTAATTCCTGATAATAAAATAAGAGTTTTGATCAAGAACAGCGTGCAGCTTCAAAGTGGAATGTAAAAGATTAGTAAAAGTCATATCTCATGTAGTTTTCAGCCCTCATGCCACAATGGATGCCAGGCTGGTTTGTTATTATGGAAAACAGTTGGGAAGTTAATGCAAAAACATAATACTCACTTTATATATTACTTTCTCAGTAAAAGGATTTATTTGGAGATATGAATCTAATCATTTATTTGATATATTAGACGCTGTGGTTTCTAGGACACAATAGCAACATAAATTTAATAGTATCCCTGTAATTATTTAGTATTGTACATTTCGTAAGACTTCAAAATATTTTATTCCGTGGATTTCATGTCTTCAGTATATTGAGATGTTTCTTTCCAAGATGACCAACAATATCTTTATTTTAATTAATTTTAAGTGCTACTGACAAACTCAAGCCTGTGCTTATATATAGTTAAGTGCGACAGAATGAGGTAATTTATGTAAAACGGTAGAGTGCCTGGTACAAAATAAGTACTTAATAAATATTTGTTGTTATAACTACTGTTGTAAAACTAATAACTTCAATAACATAGTCCTGATTTGGAGGGATTTGTGTGATGCAAAATATCTAAGTTACAAGTAGAAATAATAAAGGTGGAACAGGCATGTGCTGAGAGATTTTAGAGGTGCTGGGTAGCGGTTGTGATGACGACAACATTAAATTCAGATAAAAATCACACCACATTTCCTTGAAATCGGCAGTGTGGTGGGTTCATGGTGGAGCCTGAGGCAGGGAGAGAAGTGCGAGGGCTGCAGCAGAGTGAGGGAAGGAAGGGTCTTGTGAAGGGCCGGGTCCCTGGCTGCCTGGGCCACGTCGGGGCGGCGTCAGGCAGCGCTCCGAGAGGCAGAGGCAAGCCCTGCATCCTTCCTTCCACGGTTCCTTGTATGTATACAGACATGAAGAAATGACAAAGTGTGGTTACAAAAACTGTGGCATATGTAAACATTTATATCTTACAGACAAAACTGATAAGCCACTCATTTAGCACTGACTGCAGGTATAGCCTCATTTGCAGTCCACATCAAACGACAAACTCTGAAGCTTTGCATGAAGGAGAGGCCAAACAGCGCTGCCCCACTCCTTGGGCTGACCCCGTGTTCGGCCCCGGACCTAAACGGCTCACAGACACCCGGCTTCTCTGTTCCTGAGCAGCCAGGGGCTGTTCCTGGACTTAACTTCTGGTGCATCTCATAGTCCCCAACCATCTATCCCTTAAAAATACAAAATGAATGTAAGAAAAATGAATTCACATGACTTTCAAGGTGATATTGAGTTTCCCATATTTTCCCTTTTCCTCTCCAATATGTATAAATGTATATATATATTTATTTTAAAATGAAGAATCACATTTATTTGCTGTATATTTTCTGAGTCAAAAGACTGAGATGAACTACTTAGTTTAAGTGTCTGGTATCCATTGGTATGATCTTGTGGAAGCTTAATATTCTTTAATATGGAAAACCCTTCTTTCCACAGTTAGGTACCTCAGAGTCAGACTATGAATGCTGTTTGTGGTGATGCTTTTGTAGGACTGAATTTGAAAATGTAATCTTTCAATTAGCAAAAGTACAAATAACTGATGTCAAATCTGTTCTGTTTTGATGGTGGCCTGGGAAAGAAAGGTAAAAGGTGTGTAACAGACCCTGAGATGGGGGAAGGAGCCTCCTAAAGTAGAAGTGTGCATGCATGTGTGTGGGGCCGGGGGTGGGTGGGAGTCAACTAAGGATAAATGCCAGGTTTTCAAAGATCCTGAACTTTAACTTAGGGTAGATTTTTTACCTAGCTGTCGTGAGAGATACTCTAACCTTATGTGTATTCATGCTATAGTCTTTCCCATACGTCAGCCTCCAGCCTTTCCTCATGGCCCTGAGTCACCCAGCCACCTGTGAGGCCACCAGCCCTATAGACAACACCAGGCCAAGGAATAACAATGAGGCAACAGCGGTGACTATGCTATTTAGTTAGCTTTCATTGATGCGGGTTCAATCTCAGTCGCTAAGAATCAATCAAGAGCAATAACAGAAACAATCAGTAACAATGTCACATGAGAGAATTGGGGGATAAGGAACCCGAGTCCCAAGAGTCCAGATAAGGTCTGATCTGGGAGGCAGCTGGGTGGTCGACGTCTTCAAACACAGAGCCAGAGGGCCCGGACTCTGGCGGAGAGTTCTCGCCCCCGAGGAAGAACATGCAGGACGTCTCGAGGTGATTCACTCTCTGGATGTGTCGTCCAAGTCTGAAGTCCTCTGCTCATATACTCTCGTATGATGCAATGTTGTATCAGCTTCTGATGAACAAATATTATTTTGTGCGACTTTGATAGGCACGTGTGGTTTATTTTGCTCTACTGCGCATGCTCTGAGAGGGTGGCGTTACCCTTCAGGTAAGCACTTGTTGACCGCATTGGACTGCGCATGCTCTAAACATGGTTTCTCTCCACACCATCTTAGCTCAGTCCTGCTCTTCACAGCAACAGAGGGAAAAAAGTGACAAACGGAGGTGCTTTCCCACATAACTTACACATCTAAAATCACCTCTGATTCATGGTAATTAATGTACTTGATGGTATGTAAAGTTGCATTGTTCTCAGAAGCATGTTCTCAGTGCTTCTCAGTTAAGATAGTTTGTCTTCTATTTTTTTGTTGGTTAGTTTAGCTGAAAGCTTGCCAATAATATTTGTCCTTTCAGAGAACTGACACCTGACTTTGTTGGTTTTCTCTATTGTGTTTCTATTCCCTATTTCAGTAAGTTCTGCTCTAACCTTTATTATTTCCTTCCTTCTGCTTGCTTGGGGTTAGTTTGTCCTTTTTTGAGTATCTAAAGGTGAGAGGTTAGGTTTTTGATTTGAGATCGTTTTTAATACAGCCATTTGCTGTTATGAATTTTAAGCATTCCTTTAGCTGCATCCTATGAATTTTGGTGTTATATTCTTATTTTCATTCAACTCAAAATATTTTCTAACTTGCCTTGTGATTTTTTCTTTGACCCCATGGTTCTTTAGGCATGTTTTGCTTCATTTCCACATATTTGTGAATTCCCAGATATCTCTTATTGATTTAGAATTTCCCTGCATTGTGGTCAGAGGGCATACTTTGTATGATTTCAATCCCTTTCAATCTGTTGAGTCTGGTTTCACGGCCAAGCATATGGCTTATCTGGGAGAGAGCTCCATGCGCGCTTGTCAGAGCCTCTGCTCTGTGAGGGGGGCTGGGTGGAAGGAGAGGCCCGGGACCTCGGAGTTGTCCCCAGGATTTAGCCTCTGTAGCCTTTTTAATATTCCTTGATTGGGGCCTTAGGGGAAAAGAAGCCCCATTTTCTTGGCCACGTCCACCTAGAGTGGGGATTTAATCATGCCGAGTTGGAGAAGGGGAAGGAAAGATTGGGTTTCAGACTCAAAATCCAAATACACTATTCTTACTGAGATTCAGAGATTTTCTTCCGTAATTGTTTCTCTACTGGCTGTATGTCCTTAGGATAAGTTCCAGACACTGTGTATTTCTTTTTGTTTCACCAGTTATGGTGGTTTTGTGGGGGGCAGCAGGTCTGTGGGGCTCTTCAGGGTGCCATTCTGAATGTAATTTTATCATGTAGGGAGAACGTTACTCAAAATTTCAGGCTATCAATTCTCTTTTGGAATTTTCACTTGAAGAAGCACATTTTTCAAAAGTTTGTTTCAAATAGCAACAATTTAATTAAGGGTAGAGTCATGTTATTTTATAATTTAAAGTTTCTTATAATGAAAATGAAGTTGACATATCAGTCGTTAACTTATTGAGTTACTTTGCACTTCAATTTCATCATTTTATTTCTCTAATTAATTAATTAAAACAGTTAATTAGAATGTGCTCATGAATGCTTTTCATATCTTAACTCTGTTAACTCCATGATGCTAAGTGCTCAAAAAGACATCCAGAAAACCTCATTTTCCTTGGCATCTACCCACTTCTATTGGAAAATATTAATATAGCAAATATTGACTAAAGCAACCTCTATTAATTTAATGCAGAGTATTATCCTGGGTCCTAGTATAGAGAATAATGAAAAAGAAGTTGCATTATACACTAATGATGTAGTGCAGCCCTTAAAGATATGCACATAGAAAATATTCTTTCCTTTTTTTTCTATGTTCCTTTCCTTTGTTTAGCGTTGTTTCCTGCACCACTCCTGGCATGAAGCTCTTAACTGGCTCTCACTGAGATAATGAGGTGGCGAGACCCTACAGGCGTTTCTTAAGAAAGATAGAAACAATATAGAAGAAAGGACTTGAAATTGGAAATTGTGTGTCACATCAGACTTAGATTACATTTTAATAAGGCATACTAGAAGTTTTATACTTTCAACTGTAGAGGAACACCCATTTGGAAATGATGCAATTGAGTTTTAAGAAACTTTTCAATTTCTGAAACTTAGGTGATGCTGCATAAACTACTGCCTTGTAATGCTTTTGCTCCCCAACTGGAACGCTGTAATTTTAGTGAGTCAGTAGAACTTAAGAACTTTCTTAGAGCTGTTCCAAAGACCTGAATATGCTTGTTTTATTTCCTTTGGGCCTGATTCATTTCCAGAATAACTCTGCCGCACAATTCCTTTGTTAAACTTTAATTGCTTTCAAATTATACTGGAATCAGACAGCCTCAATAGGAATTTTCCTGTGAAATTATATTAGAATCTGGCCCAAAGGTTTTTTTTTTTTTTATAAAATGCAGATCAAAGTTATACATTGCACAAGAAACATTTTATCTTTTATAACATCAAGATGCTTCTTTATGGCATAATGGAAACCTACAGGATTATTATAGCACAAGACTGGAATGAAAATTGACCCCTTGAAATTTTCAGTCATATTAAATAAATTTCCTAGTAAGTATTTTTTTGAACAAATCTCATTTGAATGAAATAATTTTAATACAAAAATCCCTATAAATATATGGTTCCCTTTCCCTTTCTTCTACTCATATTGAGAAATTACATTTATGTGAAATAGCCCCAAATATTCAATAAATATATTTGAATTTAAAAAAAATTCACCTGCAAGTCTAGTGAAGACTCTTACAATGGATTTGCAGGAAGGGAGCAGCCCCCGGTCTTCTGCGCAGCTGCCCCGCTGCGCAAGCCTAGCCTTCACACAGAACCAGAAGCATGAAGCAGTTTGGGGAAAACAGGGACCAGGTAAGAAAAGCCTATAATTCTATACTTTTTTATTTTCTAAGTCCACAGAAAGGAAATGTGAATACAGTTCTTCTTGTGGGTAAAATGATCTTCCCAGGAAGAGGGATTCGTGCTTTTAGAGCACCAAAGAGGTGATTTCCTCATTTACGAAAGTGTGAGGAAATGTCCTGAGTGGTACTCTGTTGTAAGAGGCAAGTAGCAGGTGGGCAATTAACTCCGGGGAACAGACCATCCCACACAGCTTGGGACCATTGTTACTGTGAGTCCTTGCGCAAAAGTACACATTGAAAACATTGTGTGGGTATTGACCAGGCCGTTATTTCTCAGTGCAGTTCTGACCCGTGGGCTCTGGGCTTGCGTTCGTAAGACCTACCACGCTCACTTGCACAGCTTTGGCAAGAGGGCATGCGTTCAGTACCAACCTTGGAGGCCTTTTCTTACTTCTGGATTACTGACAATTGTTCTGTATTTATACCATCTCATGTATTTGTATTAAACATATTTTAAAGATTTTATTTATTTATTTTTTTTTAGAGAGAGGGGAAGGAGAAAGAGAGGGAGAGAAACAGCAATGTGTGGTTGCCTCTCACGTGGCCCCCACTGGGGACCTGGCTTGCAACCCAGGCATGTGCCCCGACTGGGAATTGAACCGGGACCCCTTGGTTCCCAGCCCACGCTCAATCCACTGAGCTACACCAGCCAGGCGTGTATTAAACATATTTTAATGATCAAAATCACGCTATTTTAAACATTTAAGATGGAAGAAACTTTTTTCTTTTTTTCTAAATTACCTTTTAAAAGCAGGCGAGCTAGGATAATATTATTAATTTCTGGTATTTCTTAATTCTGTCATCTGATCAGCCAAAGGAAATCATCTTTCCTTTTTTGGACCAGGAAGAAAAAATATGTCCAATATTATATGTGGTCAAACCTATGCATCTGACCAAGAATTATTTTTATTCTGAATTTCATTAAGATATTTCAAAGGGTTGCACAATACTCTTAACAAAACAGACTTCCCCAACAGCGTTAGTTTCCACCGTCTCCTGACGAGTGAGGGAAAACAAGCAGTGGGAGCCTATGGCACACCTCCTCCAGCTGAAACGTGAAAAAAGAGCCGCCATACAGCCACCTGGAGGGGAGAAGCGCCTCCAAGCAGAAAGTGATCTGTAATGACAGAATGTAACTGTAAGTGCAGAAATGAAAGGAGCCCTGAAGACGTGACAGAAGGAGCAGAGAATTCCCGACCTGTAGTGGAGCAATGACTGCAGTTGATACAGGGCAACACCTTTCAGGGGCGTCCAACCTGTGTCCTGCAGGCCGTGTGCAGCCCAGGACGGCTATCAATGCAGCCCAATACAAAATCGTAAATTTACTTAAACCTTATTTTTTACTCATTAGTTCTCATTAGTGTTTGTGTATTTAATATGTGGCCCAAGATAACGCTTCCTCTTCCAGTGTGGCCCAGAGATGCCAAAAAGTTGGATACTCCTGTGAGATGATTCATAACATCAGGCTCTGGGCAAAGTTTTGTGATTAACTCTAGGCAGCACACTCTTGCTCACGTCCTGTCATGTGGCCAGATGGTGGGAACCGTAGAGGGTCCAGGCATAGGTGGAAGCCAGACTCCTTGATTTGAATCCTGGATCTGAGTGCTGCCAGCAACGTGTGGCCTTGGTCAATGTATTTAATCTCATCGAGCCTCAGTTTCTTCAACTTCAGTCTCAGTACTTAAATCTTGAGGTGTTTGTTTCCATGATTTTAGCACTCATGGGAATATCTGAATAAGTGTTATTATTACTCCGTCATTGATAGGGATGTCTAAATCATTAGAGTTCCTTTTACCATATACTCATATTTTAATATTTTATAAACATATTCATTCACTCATTCAACAACTGTTTGTTGAGCACTTAAAATACCCCAGGCACTGTGCTGGGGGGTAGAGATAGTGATGAAGGGGCAGGAACCATCCCTGCCCTTGTGCTGTTGATGAGCGTTGCATGGGTAGGCTGCCTGGTGACCTCTGCCGGCCAATCCATTCTCCACTCTTCCTGGAGACATTGCGATGGACACCCTCTGTGTTCAGCCTTCCAGTATCCAAGGGCTACACTGATCTCCCCAGGTCTCATTTCGTATCCAAGATGATTGATAGTGATGACATCCAATCATAGCTTTTGATTCCTCATTCAGAACTGAGAAGTGGGTTTTACCTAACTCTAATAGCAATGTGACAAAAGAGCAAACATTAAAATCTCTCACGACACTGAGAAAGATATAAAGACTAGAGAACTAAAATTGTCTCTTGCTTTTATTGCCTCACCTTGTGACATGGATTGATTAGCTCTGTCATGGAAATGGAATAGACCATCCTGTGGTTCTGTGTTCCCTTCATGATGACTGGCAGGTCCATGTGCTGATGGGTAAAGGAGGGATTTCATACTGCCAGTGGCCAAGAGCTCTGGGCTGCTGGATGAGGACTGCCCAACCCAGTCACCTTGCTTCTTTCTCACTCCCTTTTCCCTTTTTTAAAAAAAAGATTTTATTTATTTACTTTTAGACAGATGGGAAGGGAGGGAGAAAGTGAGGGAGAGAAACATCAGTGTGTGGTTGTGTCTAATGCGCCCCCTACTGGGGACCTGGCCCACAACCCAGGCAGGCATGTGCCCTGCCTGGGAATCGAACCTGTGACCCTTTGGTTTACAGGCTGGCACTCAATCCACTGAGCCACACCAGCCAAAGCCCTTTTCCCTTTCTTCCAGGACAGTCATTCCTGTGGCCATTGGCTCCACCATAAGCTCTCTGTGCATCCAGCCACAGACCTCTCTGCAGGATATGACTAACTTAGCTCATGCTCAAGTTCCAGGAGAGAAGTATCACTCCCCAAGGCAGAATCTCCTCAGGTGCTTCTCATCCTTTTTTTTTTTTTTCCCTTTTCACACTCTAGGTACCAAAAGTAGCTGTATTCCTTAGGAAAGAACAACTTTAGGTGCTTGAATGTCAAAATTCTTGAAGGAAGATGATGAAATAATTTGTGAAGATGAGTGAAGCCATACTCTGAAAGGAGGAGTACATATGCTAACCATATGGAATTTTGTATGCTATTGTCTGTTGGTCCAGACAAATAATTAAAAAAGTTAACTCTACCTGCCTTTTCTATACTTAGGCTACAACTTCCCTCTTACAGAGGCAAATGTAGGCAACTAGGCACGCTTTGCTTGGATGAAGGGCACAGGGATGAATTTTGACTTTGACAAAGGGGACCTCTCCTGTGTAAGGAGAGCTCTGGGGAGTTGAATCTGTTTCCATAAGGAGATAGAGTCCTAATTGGAGGGAGGGAGCTGAGAATCTTGTATGAGTTTTGAAGTTCGGGAAACCTGTGCGAGTTCAGTGCTTGGGAAGGGCTCCCCAAAACCCAGCCAATGCAATGCACCACGTGTGGAGGGGCAGGCCGATCCTGAGACACCCAATGAATGCTAAAGCCTAAGGGTTGTGGGTTAGGACTGGTTCCAGCATTTGGGGGGCTGAGGCTGGAATCTTGTCAGGATCTCGCTACCCCTCGTAGCTTTGGATCACGAGCCGAACATGAGCACCCTAAGGGCACTGGGGGCAATAATGCTACAGTGACTAGACTGGCTCCCGTTGAAAATGCTAGGTGCCTGGAGAGCTTGGGGGAGAGAGACACCCCCAAGATGGTTCTTAGACTTCCTGCTAATGAGGATATGTGGAGGGACAAGTGCCTCATGAAACAAAATAAGAGCAACGGAACCATTTTTGATGCCCAAGCTGATAAAAGGAGGCATACCCATTACTCACACACAACAAACTCTAAAGAAGATACAGTGGGTTTGGGTACAAACCTACAGTTCCTCTTCACTAAGTGTTACTAGTCCTGATGCATTGTGGGAAAGTGAACAAATGTGGTTCTCTCTGGATCCTTCCCTTGAGTTGCTGATTGTTCTCTTCCAAGCCAAGCTTTTCCCTTTATAACTTTTTCCTCAGTACTGATCCTTAGTTTTCAGCTGATGTACTTGCTCTAAGTGTAGTCTGGGAGTCCTGAGACTTTTTCAGTGGATTCCTTCGGAAGCCTCCTCTCCCTCTCTAGAGTTCTGTGCAATGATGGGGACCACACTGGCTTGTTGATGAAAATGGCTGCGTGAAGCCACAGCTCTCTGCCTTTCTCTGTTCTGTAGGCTGCATCGGTGTCCTCTAAGGAAACTTCCGTCTCTCCAGTGACATCAGTATTCTCCCAAATGTAATGATATTGTCACACTTACCGCCTTCCTGGTTGTAAAAGGTCACTTTTTGCTTGGAATATGACTGAAAAAACTCCCACAATTCCTTACAACACACCAGGCCTCCTATGCAGTAACATGAAATCTGAGTAACACGGGGTGTAATTAGTTAATCACTTTTTTCCCAGTTTTATGCATGCTAGATAATTACTAGGTTAAGCACTCCGGCCTTTTCTTATCTCAAATGGAAATTGAAAGAATGATTAATTTTGAAGAGCCACTTAGCTAAGAGGTGAAAATACTGTGAAGATAAGCGGAATTGTTTCTGTCTGGAGAACTTTCTATGGCCACTAAATATCAATGGTATTGGCTTTTTTTTTTTTTTTTTAACACTCATCACTGTTGCTTCTCATGGAGAGGCAGCGTTTGGACCTGGGGTGTGGACTGTTCATTGCCCACATTAGTGAAGCATCTCTTAGGGCCAGGTGGGTGACTGAAAGTGAGCTCTTCGATTGCCCATCTCCATGGATAAAGCAGGCTGTTTCATAATGTCAGAGCACCGAAGGCAAGCAAATGCAATGCGCGGACTACCTGCTTTATTTTGCTGTGTACACAGAGGGAGGTTTTCAGTGGCCTTCGGCCACCCAGGACGCTGTATGTAACACTAACAGCACTTTCCGAGTTTCTACCTGAAAACACACTAGCAAGCTACTCAGAAGCAGATAAACTAGATGGTCATTTGATTCATACGAATCACAGGCTACTGAATTTGATCTAGTTCTAGTACATAAAAATTGTAATAGCTTTGTCTTAACTGGATTTTAGACCAGGTTTTCAGCAATTACTGAATGATTGAATTGCATTGTTAGGAAATGGGCAGGGCTCTTTGCAGTGGCACACTGAGTACAGAATTAAGTGACAGAGAGACTCGAGGGTCACTCTGGGGCTAGAACTCTCATCACTGACACAATGGACAAGTCCCTTCTCGCACAGGATGTCAGACTGTGGGAAGTGATCCAGAGGATAAGTGTGTGTCAACAGTAGTCCCTTTAATTCTGTCCCCCCACATCCCTAATGGATCCTACCTGGTTGAACCACTACTTTCTTTTATTCCTTTACAAATTTATATCACAAAACTCCTATTTATTGACTCAGCATTAATAAGTTTTTTCCAACATACACATTCCATTTATTAACATGCACAATCTCTGGTCAGGACCAGCGAAGCTTATGTAGTGATTTGTTATTATAATGTGTTTCAACTTCTACTCATCAGAAATATTTAACAAATGCCCCCTTGTATTATTATTCCTGAAGCAAAGTGTTTTCATGGATGTGTCTAATCAATGCATTGTCTGTTTTTAGAGGTGTGGAGAATTCTGGAGAGCAGTCCAGCTGACAGGGGTCCCTAAGTCACTGGGGGGACAGGTGCTGCTGCTCACTGAGATGCCTCCTGGGATGACAGCCAGGCTCACTCTGAAGCAGAAAATAAAGTTAAAATCAGGTTTATGTGTTGCTGGGGTTGCAAAAGGCCATATGATGATTTTACATAATGCTTGTCCCATAATCTACAGTGGTCTGTCACACAATGCATGTCCTGTTGGAGATGCTGTGTTTTGGTGAGCAGGTATCTGTAGCCACAAATGCAGTGGCTGGTGGACAGCAGAAGGCGTATGTGGAGGATGTCTGAAGGTGGCCTGGGAAACGTGGGCAAAGCCAAGTGCAGTAATGAAGCTCCTGCCTCTGACTTGTTTCTCTCCTTCATTCTCTATTGCTGCTAATTAAACATCATTACTAATGTCTGACATTTCTCCCTTGGCAGTGAGGGGGACAGGGTGTGTCATTTGTTTATTCAACAAATGCTTATTGAGTTTTTACTCTGTGTCAATTTGTGTACCGGTGGTAAGGAAATCTCAATATAATTCAGAGCATCTTCTACAACCTATATGGATGGCACAAATTATATGGTCAAATTAGATAAAAGGAATATCCTGAGCTGAGCAAGGAATGTTTCATGGAGAAGGTGGGCATAAGACTTGAAAGTTGGAGAGGAAAAGTTGGAGAGGCAGGTGAGGAGAAGGGATCCTCCAGGTGTGCAGACCAACAGGCATGAGGAGGGTGAAACAGGTGCTCTGATACACAGTTGAATGGACCATTTTAGCTGAATCTAAATATGTATGAGAAAGTGGAGAGAGGTTAAAATAAAAGGCAGGGCAAAGGAATCAGATTGAGTACTTTGAGAGCTAAATATGAAATTTGACCTTCATTTACAGGAAAGAATGGATCCATTATGCAAGTTAATTATTGAGCACTTACGTAGGAGGCACTGGTTTAAACATGGAGAAATTGAAGGGTAAAGAACACACAGCCATTTCCCTCCCAGGGAGCCACCAGGGTGGGGCAGGCAGTGTTCATTCACCTGGTCAATGCAGATTCAGATTTGGCTCCTGCCCGGACCTGCCTGCACCTACAGGCTGCAGAGGGGAGGGGCTCAACACTGGAAAAATGGTGGCTGCCCCTCCAGCCCTGGCCCCGAAGCCACACAGCGCAGTTTCTTCTCCTTTGGCTCTGGCCTCTTTCAAGCTGCTGTCCCTTCACTGGTGCTTAGGGCGAGCATTTGTGAGTGACTGAATCTGTGTGCAGACCCTTTAAGAGGATGCCTGGGTTTCCAGCCACTATCTGTCTCACCTGGAGGGGATCCCCACTGCTTTTCACGGACAGGTGTTGAGAGGACTCCTCTTCCCGGCACTGGTGCTGTGGGCGGCAGATCCCAGTGTGGGGCCAAGACCCCTCCCTCTGCAGCTGAGATATCTCTCATGGTTCTGAACCACCACACTTGAGTGTGGGACCAGCCCCTCCTACTGGTCTCCACATGGCTCCTTCTTTCCATTCTCAGTTTTAGGAGTTCTGTTCAGCTAGTCTTCAGATGGTTCTCCAGGTTGGTTGTTCAGTAATTTAGTTGTAATTTTGATGTGGTCATGGGAGGGGCAGAGAACAGCACGTTCCTGCTCCACCATTTTGCCTGGAACTCCTGCAGCCTCTTCCCTCAACCAGAGACAACAACAGAGCCCAGAAGAGTTTTAAACATGGGGCTGATGTTTTCTGGAGATTAGCCCCCATGTTATTCCTGCTGGATTAGACTGGAGGGAGACAAGCCTTTCACCCAGAAGTATGGGCAGGTGGAGAGAGACCGGGGCCAAAACGCAGATGCGGTAGGATAGCTACCTCCTGGCCCCAGAGCGGGTGTCTGAGGCTGCCTCCTCCACCTTGTCCCAAGCTCTTCTTCCCTCCATGAGTCACTCATCTAACAAACAGGTGAGTCCAGGCGCAAGTTAAGCTGCTGCCCTTAACTGTTTACTTTTGGGGGGGGAGTCAATTTGCAAATTTTTTACATTGCTCCTTAGGCTCTAAGAAGTATAATCTAGTGATCTCTCTCTCTTTAAAAGTCTTGCTTATAAATTGTCCTTAAAAGTCTTTATTGTGCTTGTGGGCAATCCTCCCAGGTAGTATTTGAATACCTTAGAGGTAAGGACTGTGTTTCCAATCTCTTTGACAGGCTCCCACAGCATAGCATTCCCCCACAGGTCTTCGATGCCTGACGCATTTCCCAATGAGGTCAAAGATTCTGAATTTACCAGCAAACACAAACAAACAGGAACAACTAATGACAAATTTAGTTATCTTTTCAGAAATGTAAAAATAAAACCTCTGTGTGTGTGCGTACTTTACCCCATCTTGTCTCAGCAAGCAGTGCTGAATTCATGGTAAAAATATTTGCAATCAGGAAAACACCCAGCAGCTTCTGGCCTTTTAATATTATCCTAAAGCGGCATCACCCTTTTTCCTTTCAACTTGTTGACAACACACTTGTGTGGGGTCATACACTCAGGATGGGTGTGTTTTCTTGGTAGAAACTAATGGACATGTGGTTGTCTTATTAGCTTTTGATCTTGTTTTATTTTCTAAAAGTGTTCTTTAAAAGGATGCATGGGTCAGTTGTGACACACCCAGGGCCCTCAGCCCTTCCTCAGAATCCTGTAAGCTCATAGGTCTTTGTTTTCTCCAGACCCATGCAGTATAGAACACATTAAAGGGACTTTGGAGATGGGCATCTACAAGGCAAAGTTGAGGAGCTGGGCGCTGGACGGTCCTCTGCCTGCCCATGGAGAGCTCGGGGTATCGGCTGTTTGTTTAGGGAGGTCCACAGGCCAAGAGGTGTTCCGTCTCTGGAGACTCAGAACAAGCCCAAGAGAGTCGGCAAACCCACGGGGACGCTCTGACCTCACCTGTCCCTTATCTTGTCGGCATCCAGTCTTCTAAGGCTCTTTTTGTTTTTAAACAGAACTCCTTTGATTATTTGTATTCCTTTTAAAGGATTGATTTATTCTATCTACTTTATGCCACATGAGTGATTTTTCATTTAATGTGAGCTACTACACTATTTCTCATTTCGATGGGGATTTGTCTTTAGAATTAATTTCAGTCACTTCTTCTCTTCATCTCTTTAGCAACTCACAGACATTACTTGGAAAGACTAGTTTTTATGATTTATAGATTCTTTTACAAACCACTCATATCTCTTGTCTATAATTATTTTACTTAAAAGGTTATAAAGTTATATATTTTTCTTACTTAGGAGGAACATCAAAAAAGAATAGTGTCACTCTGTTTATGTGGTAAATACAGGATTAAAAAAATAGCTTTAGGTGTTGTTTCCACATATTTCATCGGGTTTTCTTCAAGCTTTGCAAACACAGAAGCAGCACTGTTACTTTTCTTTTCCTTGAAACCTACCAGAGGAAATACACGGCCCCAAGAAGCTTAGTCTTTTCAATTAGCTTAGTCTTTCTTTTTTAAATGGCCTCACAAGAGTGTTGCCTAAGAGCCTTCTCCCTTAATGTTGGAGTGACGAGCTGGGCCTGGCACATCGCATCGCTTTGCCGTGACATCTTTTTCTGCTCAAGCATTCTGAAATGACTGTGGATGGATGAACTGTCTTAAAAGGACAGCCTCCTGTGATTCGTAATCCTAGTGCTGCAACAGTGGGCGTAAGACAAAAAGGCTTTTTCCAGCTTGTGTGAATCATCACTCAAGCATTCAAAAACACGGAGTGTTCTTTCAGTGCAGAGCACAGCCGCTAATGTTAATGAAAGTCACACATTTACCTCAAAGCCAGACAAGATGTCTCAATCTTTCCCCAGGAGTCCTAGATTATAAAGAAAGAGTATCTGTTCTTTTCATTTTGTAGTGGAACACAATGGGATAATGAAGCTTAGGCAGAATCTGGCAACTTTTAAAATAAAGCTTTCCATTTGTTGACACCAGAAAAACACCTCAGTGTCGGAGCATAAATGCAAATGTCTCCCTTCATGCTTGATACCTTTCAGATTGGTCTCCTGTTCACTTTGAAGGAAAAAATAAAAATCATTTTGATTTTTAAAAGATAAAACAGCTTTTGAAAACATGTTACAGACACTGGCCACTCATTTTCTCACTAATTCAAATAAAGCATTCTTATTGATAGACTCTGAGAAAAAGAGGGATGCCAGACACAATAGATGAAAGCCCAGGCAGCAATAGGAGCCGCATAATGGTCCTGCTCCTCATCTCCCGAGGGAGTGCATTCTATCATTCTGATTGAGCTACACTACCTCTGATGTTGGTGGGCTGAGTGCGCTGAAAATGCTTCATTTTCAAAGTATTAGCAAGATCAATTAGTAAATCCTTACATCCAAGAGTAATAGAAAGCCTTCGGCAATAGGGAAGTCTCATGTACTGTTATTCTTCTATGAATTACCATTTTATGTTCTCCTATGAATTACCATTGTATGTTTCAAATGTCAGTCCTCACAGTGAACCCTATTCCCTGTGAGAATTTTGAGGCAGTTCAGTATTTTGCTCAGTAGATGGCTCCAAGTGTAATGAAAAGGGCCTGGGTTTCGGGGTTAGAACACGTGCTCAGGTTTATTTAGTTGGTAAATATTTATGTGTTAAGCACTCAAGTGGTCAGCTTCTTAGTGGGTGTGGAATTTTGTTTATGCAATGTAGTTTTTATGAGCGTTATTATTTTGGAGATGTATCACATTTAGTCTGTTCAGCAATTTTCTTTTAGGACGTACTGCTCTCTGCCTGACAAGGTTGCCGACACCTTACCTCCTCCCCAATGTGACTCAGGTTGGGCAGTCCAAACTCTCAGCCCTCAGGCCACGGGGATTAGTCTGGGAGGGACACAGGGCTGAAACTGGGCCAATCTGGAAATTTTGCTGGAGCTTCCTGGAAAGGGGAGTAAGTCAGCCATTCTCCACGATCACAAGCTATAAGGGTGATATTAACTTAGTTTCCAGGTATGAGCTTACCTGAGAATAAATTTCAACCCACAGAGCCGGAAAGAGTGCACATAGGAGGGTTCTGATTATATATTTTGAGTCATTGCATCTGAACTGGGTCCAGTTGTAGACATTTGAATTACATGGAATCAAACTTTTTTCCTTTTACCTTTATTAGTTTCATTTTGTTTAGTCTGAGGTGCGACAAGACCATTTGGTTTCTTCACTGGTAAAACTGGAATAATAATGCTGTTCACTTTAAAGACTGTCGTCAGACAGGTGAAAATGAAATACACTACCCACGGTGTGCATTACCTATGGCGTGCATCAGTGACCTTGGGTGAAGGACTTGGAGCCGCCCCACTCACCTTGGGGCGAGGGAGGAAAGACAGTGAACCCTATGCTTAAGCTCTCGTGTATTATAGGAAGATGATCTGTTCTGAATATGAATCATGGTCTTCTGCTTGAAAGTATCATTATTCCAAGTGAATTACATTGATAATTTATACTAACAGGAAAAAATAATACCCCCAAAGCCATTAGCATACATGAATTCAACAAAATTTATGAGGGCCTCTGCTTATGAGGTGCTGTTCTGGGTGCTGGGAAGAGAGCAGTGAGGATATGATGATGAATCAGCTTCGGCCCCGTCGTGCTTCCATTTCAGTATAAATGCAGGACTGTACAGAAACACGCTTCAACTGAGATTTGGGTCAGCATTTTGGTCCTGAAAACATGAATAAAAATTCTGCTTTCATTGCTTAGCTGATTGTTTTCCTAGTCAGGAATACCAGGAGTTTGAGCACCAGGTTATTTGACTCCTTTCTTCACTCACCTACTTGTATGTTTGATCTAGATCTGCCCTCATTTTCCTTTCATTAAAATTGACAAAATGGCAAGGTGTATTCGCAGGTGGTCTCAGGGTCCACGAACGAGACACCCACTGCCCAGAGGCGGTGGAACAGCTGTGAGCGCTGCCCACTCAGCTGTGGCCCACCCACACTGCGGGGCTGCCCGCTGCAATGTGCCAGGTTTATTCGCTCATGTGCACACTACCTGGAAGTGTCTCGTTTGGAATAATGCAAAATAACACTCTACCAGTATAGTTCATCAACCAATTTATCTCAAGTGTAATCCTTCACTTTAGGGCTTGTGTTAAGTTTGGCTTTCACTGTGTTTTACTCATTCTAGAATTGTGTACAGAATGCCGTGTTCAACAAGCAATGTCCTGTGTTTAGTGGAAGGAACACAAGCTTTGGAACCAAACAGATGAATTGAGTCCTTGCTCTGTCACTTAGCATTTGGCAAACAGGCTTTCTTAATCCACTTCTAAATCCATGAAAGACTTGACTGAACTCATGCTGTGGTTATTGTTTTTCTGTTTATTCTAATAATTTTACACCAAAAACCAAAACTACTCTCTAAAGGTGAAGAGATTAAGGAGTATAAATTGGTAGTTACAAAATCCTCACAGATATGTAAAGTACAATGTGGGGAATGTAGTAGATAATATTGTAATAACTGTGTATGGTGCCAGGTGGGCACTAGAATTACTGGGGGAATCACTTTGTACATTACATAATTGTCTAACCACTATACTGTACACCTGGAACTAATATAAAATAATGTTGAATGTCAACTGTGATTGAAAAATTTAAAAATGCAGATGTTCTCTTTAGATTACCGTTGCTACAACTGGATGGAAAGGGGTGAGGGGTCTATAAAATTATTATAAAAGATCTGCAGAATCAGAAATACTTCATATATTGCCTTTAACCAAATGAATAATGCCATATATCTATACTTATGCATCTATCTTATCTATCTATCTATCTATCTGTCTGTCCATCTATCTATCTAATCTCTCCTGTATGCTACTACTTTGCAAGTATGTAAAGATATTCTTGAATTAGTAATTAAATAAATCTTATTTTAAAATATTACCTAATTCAAAATAGCTTTTTGCAATTATTTATTTTTTCAGTTTGCGGATGATAACAGCATAAATAATATATGACACTGGATTTATATTTTATTTTATTTTTAAAGATTTTATTTATTTATTTTAGAGAGAGGGAAAGGGAGGGAGACAGAGAGGGAGAGAAACACCAATGTATGGTTGCCTCTCACATGGCCCCCACTGGGGACCCGGCCCGCAACCCAGGCATGTGCCCTGACTGGGAATCGAACCGGGACCCTCTGGTTCCCAGCCCGCACTCAATCCACTGAGCTACACCAGCCAGGGCTGACACTGGATTTTTAAACTTTAAAAGGAAATTTCTATAAAGTTATGACTATTTTAAAAAGATTTTTCCCCTCTATTTATTTATTTCCCCTCTACTTACTACTTCTAGTTCCATACTTTCTCTTCACACCTTTCTTCTTTTCTCCAACTAAGGTTCACTAATTTCTTTGTCCACAACCACCATTGGCTAATACTATAAAAGTTGCCTGAAAAAAAAAAAGTGGCCATTGCTTCTTCCTTTGGCATCTCTTCCAAAGAGCCCTGCTAAACTATATAAATTGTATGAGTGTTTCCATGCTATGCTACTGATTTTTAAAAAATCTAGTATTTTTTCTATCACCATTTAGTTCCCTTATACTCCCCTCCCCGCAACAATCACCACACTGTTCGTCATGTCCATGAGTCCTCTTTCCTGTTTGCTCAATCCCTCCACCCACTACCTGCCCCCCCACAACCAGCTGCCATCCTACTCTTCCTCTTTGAGTCTGCCCCCATTTTCCTTGTTAGTTCAGTTCGTTAATTAGATTCCACATATGAGTGAAATCTTGTAGTACTTGTCTTTCTCTGTCTTCTTTCACTTAGCATAATGTTCTCCAGGTCCATCTATATGTTGAAAAAGGGAAAAATTTCTTTTTCATGGCCAAGTAGTATTCCATTGTGTAAATGTCCCATAGTTTTATCCACTCATATACTGATGGACACTTGGGCAGCTTCCATATCTTGGTGCTTGAAAATAATGCTGCAATGAACACAGGGATGCTTATGTTCTTTTAAATTAGTGTTTTGAGTTCCTTCGGCTATATTACCAAAAGTGGGATTGCTGTGTCAAAAGGCAGATCCACTTTTAATTTTTTTGAGGTATCACCATACTGCTTTCCACAGTGGTTGCACCAATCTGCATTCCCACCAACAGTGCAAAAGTGTTCCTGTTTCTTCACATCCTTGCTAGCATTTGTTGTTTGTTGATTTATTAATGATAGCCATTCTGACAGGTGTGAGGTGATATGTTAGAGTGGTTTTAATTTGCATCTGTCTGATGATTAGTGACATTGAGTTGAGCATCTTTTCATATGACTACTGTCCATCTGTATGTCCTCTTTGGAGAAGTCCATTGAGGCCCTTTGCCCATTTTTTAATTGGGTTGTTTGATTTTTTGGTATTGATTATTGTAAATTCTTTATAAATTTTGGGTATTAATCCCTTATCAGATGTATTAGTGAATATGTTCTCCCATTCTGTGGGTTGTCTTTTTATTTTGTTGATAATTTCCTTCACTGTGCAAATGGCTTCTTATCCCTTTAGCTATGGTTCTCCTTGGAGGTTCACGGTATACATCTTAGTATACTTGTTTTGTTGTATATACATCTAGATGTATAACAGCTTGGCCTCCACAGACTTTAGGGTACACAACACACTGAAATTCCTCTCTCCACAGCTTGAGAAGGAGATCAAACGAAGTCATACTTACTCAGCTCGGGTCCACCCATGATCCCAATGTCTTCTGTCCATCACCACTCCAAGCTCCTGAAAATTGCTGCTAAATTCTCAGACTTTGAGCATCTTTTTACTTTACTTTTATTATTAACAATAGATTTGTAAATTTAAAATTTACAGAAAGGTGAAATAAAAATAAACACGGTGGGGATTGACTGTGGGAGTGGGGGATGGGCGGGGCAGAGGAGAGCAATGGAGGAAAGTTGGGACAACTGTAATAGAACAATAAAAAAAAAAATACCTATTTTCTCACCTCCAAGATTAACTGTAAAAAACCTGTCACATTTTCTTTTTCTGTTTCTTAAAGATGTGAAACATGACATTAAGCAAAGTCTCCTTTAACTACTATTAGCAGTTCTACCATCACTCATTTTTCAGAGACAGGCACTCTAATTAGTGTGTAGCTTTCCAGTACATCTAAATGCATATGTATGTGACCGCATAATGTTGCTTTTGCATATTCATTCGTTCATTTATTTATTTATTTATTTTTATGTAAGTATCCTTTTATCTTGCTTTGTTTCACCCTACATCATGCTTTTACTGTATCTTCATGTTGTAGTATTATTTTAAGTCTGTATTTTGTTCATGTGTTCCGAGCTTGGCGGTCATTTAGATTACTTCCATTCAAAGATGTCACAAATATCCATCTTTGAACCTGCATGAGAACTTTCTAACATATAGTAATTATATTTTTTGTAATATATGAAAGATTATGATACAGTGTTAGTTATATTTTTTGCAATATATGAAAGATTATGATACAGTGTTAAAACTGTAGGGTTCCTCCTGTGGTGTAGTTATATCAATGTTAAAATTCTTTTCACTTTTCCAGCATTGATAGTCATCTTTTGTTTAGCCGAGTTTTCTTAATTTCTTTCATCTTCCTCTCGGTTATTTCATTTTACCATGTGTACCTGTAGGTACTCAGACACCAGCATCCCATTCTCTTCATGCTCTACTCAGTGTGGTTACTCAGTGGATGTACATGCACATTGCTTCCTGTGTGCTTTCCTCAAAAATAGCAAAGATAAATCTGATGGAAAAAGTAACAGAGAAAGATCTCTTCTTTAAAATGCCCGCTAGCAGGCCAATGTGAGAGAAACTCAGATTCGGGAACAAGTAATGTGTTGTCGTTTTTGAAACAGGCATTGCTAACCTTGAACCATTCACCACCCAGATTGTCACAGAGAAGATTTCCATGTTATTCCCTAAATGAGGGCAGCAGGCAGCCTAAGTGATACGATGCATGTCATTTCTCCATATGCCAGACCTCATCACCAGATATTTTATGATGATCACCAGGTGATTAAGCAAATATTTGAAGGAGCTGAAGGGGATAATAGAGTCAAGTGACAGGATAAAGAGGAAGAGAAGATGCTAATAGTTTTTGTCCTAGGATTTGATTGTATTAAAACTCTCAGGCACAAAAAGACCAGATACTGTATTTTTACATATAAAGAACTTTTATATTTCACTACTCTGTTTATATGTGGTTCACGAAGAGGAAATAGAAACCTGGATAAGGCTTCACAGACCTTACCAGTAGCAATGGTATTTGAATGCATGCCAGCTGCTTTGAGTTCACTGCTCTCTCCATTGCATGATTATGAGGGTCACGGCTCAAAAATAAAGCATTTGTGTCAGAAAATAAATATTTCACTTTTCTACTCATGTTTTAAGTGCTAAATGTCATTGTGATAAACTGGACCATTCGATGTAGAGGAGTAATGGTTTGAAAGGTGCCTGAACTTGCAGTCAGGATCACAGTGGCCTCTCATTAGCTGGTGACCTTGTTTAGGTAAGTGGCCCTCTGTCGCTGTCAGTAAAGTGAGCTATTATTAGACATACATGAAATCCTCAGATTCCACCACTGTCAAGCATCAGTTTCTTTTTTTTCTAGCTTTTTTCCTTTCAAAACTCCAACAAGTAGCAAATGTACTCATTGACATTTCAGATATAAAATTAGTGTTATTTAGAAAAGCTGTGGTTAGGTGAATGCACGGAAAGCCATTTATAGGATAGTTCAAAAGAAATTCAGATGTATTCATTGCAAAGAATAGATTTGAACAAATAGAGTTCTGTTAATATCACTTTTAGAGATGCTTTGTTGGGTGGAAAAATAATTGGTGATTATTATTATAATTATGGAAATAAATACATGTTGGTGTATACTATTCAAATAGGTTTAAATGTAGATGGTGTTTGTTCTATTAATGACTAACAAAGTGGTAACATAGCTATTGCAGGGCTTCCACTTCTACTCATGAAGAATTAAATGCTTTGGAAATTGCTTTTCTTCCATATAACCTAGAAAACTGGATTGCAACCCCTCTGCCCCACCAAAGAAGGAAAACAATAGATTGAGCCCTACAGTTGCTCCAGTTTACAGCTTAGAGACAGTTTCCAGGCAGTGGCACATGGTGGGAGAACATATAATAAATGAAGCTTGTGGTTTGCTAACTGGAGACAAAGATTGCCATTTTGGGAGACCAAAGTAGTCACAGTTTCTGGGCAGAGTATCAGAGAGACAAGGCTGCACAGAGAGCTCTAGAGATGCAGAAGTAGACCCTTTGACTCTTCAACTACATACCAGTCTGCACATGTTGGGAGTGAATCTTCATAAGCCAAGATAGGAAGTACCAGAAAATAGTGAGTCAAAGGATTTCCAGAGCTCACACAGGACTGGGGACGTGTGAGCATTCTCGGGGGCCAGAGTAAAGAAATCTGAATAGGGTATTGGACAGAATTCTCAGAGGGGCCACACTATTGTTTCAGCACAAAATTAACCTGAAAGTAATATGCATGGGCCCTCTCTAATGCAGCTTAATAGCAAACCGTGAGAGAGTCAACTTGATGTGCATGGTGTCAAGTGAAAGTACAATAACAGGGGTTTTTCAAGATGATGGTGAAGTAGGTGAATCTTGCACTTACATCCTCCTGGGACCAAACTGGAAATACAACTAAATTGAGCAAAAATTACCATGAATGACCAACAAAAGACTAGCTAAAGAGGTGTCTTCTAACCAAGGATTTGCAGCAGAAACCATGTCGAGACATCTGCAAAGCAACTGGCACATCATGGTTGGGGTTGAGCTTCACAGTCAGACAGCCTGAGGCTCTATCCCAGGCCAACAGCAATCAAGACTCAATTATAACAGGAAGGCCTACAAAACCCACACAAAGGGTGCTCCTAGAGCACCCAGGTCAGGAGATCAGAGAGACCACACAACTGGGTCTCACAGTACACCTACTACATAAGACCACCCCAAAAAGACTGGGAATCATAGAAGATCTATTTAATACATAGAAACACATACAAAGAGACAGTCCAAATGGGGAGACAAAAAGGCAAGCCCCAAATGAAAGAACAGGAGGACTCCTGAGAAAAAGTGCTAAATGAAACAGAGGCAAGCAATCTATCAGATAAAGAGTTCAAAGTAATTGTTATATGGATGCTCGAGGACCTCACTGGGAATTACAACAGCATGATAAAGGGCAGAGAAACAACGAGAAAGAACCAGTTGGAAATGAAGATTTCCATATCGGACATCAAGAATACATTGGAAAGAATAAAAAGTAGGTTGAATGAAGGGGAGGATTGAATCAGCAATTTGGAAGACAAGATAGAAAAAACCTTCTACCAAATCAGAGCAGCAAAATGAAAAAAATTAAAAGTAACATAGATGGTTTAAGGGACCTTTGGGACAACATGGAGTGTAACAACATCTGCAAAATAGCGGTAGCAGGAGGAGAAGAGAAAAAGAAATGAGAACCTTTTTGAAGAAATAATGACCAAAAACTTCTCTAACCTGATGAAGCAAAAAGACACACAAAATAAACCCAGGAGGCAACATAAACCCAAAGAGGCCCACACCAAGACATAATTAAAATGGCAAATATTAAGGACAAAGAGAGAATCTTAAAATCAGCAAGAAAAAAGCAGATAATTACATATAAGAAAATTCCCATAAGACTGTCAGCTGATTTCTCAACAAAAACTTTTCAGGCCAGAAGGGATTGGCATGAAATATTTGAAGTGAAGAAAAGCAAGGACCTAAAATTCAGACTACTTTACCCAGTATGGCTGTCATTTAGAATTGAAGGAGACATAACGAGTTCCCAGACAAGAAAAGGCTAAGGAGTTTGTTAACACCATATAATATCAGAAATGAAAGAGGATAAGTAACAGCTGACACCAAAGAAATACAAAGGACTGTAAGAAAATATTATGAACAACTATATGCCAACAAATTGGAAACTCTGGGTAAAACTAATAAATTCCTAGAAACATACAACCTTCTAAAAATAAATCAGAAGGAATTGGAGAATATGAATAGAGAGATTACGACTAGTGAAATTGAAGCAGTAACTTCCAACAAACAAAAGTATGGGGGCTGATGACTTCACAGGTGAATTTAGCCAGACTTTTCAAGGAGTAACCAATACCTCCCCTTCTTAAACTATTCCAAAAAATTCAAGAGGAGGAAACACTCACAAGTTCATTTTATAAGCCAAGCGTTATTCTAATCCAACATCAGATAAAGATACCACAAAGAAAGAAAATTATAGGCTAATAGCCCTGATGAATATAGAGGCTAAAATATTTGACAAAATATTAGCAATCCTGATCCAGCAATACATTAAAAAGATCATACACCATAATCAAGTAGGATTTATTCTGGGAATGCAAGGTTGTTACAATATACCCAAATCAATAAACATGATACACCACATAAACAAAATGAAGGATAAAATCACATGATCATATTAGTAGATGAAGAAAAAGCATTTCATAAAATCCAGCACTCATTTATGATTAAAAACTCTCAGCAAAGTAGAAATTGAGGGAACATACCTCAACCTAATAGAGACCATATATGATAAACCCACAGACAACATCATACTCAATGGGAAAAAAAACTACAAGTGTTTCCCTTAAGATCAGGAGCAAGACAGGGGTGTCCACTCTCACCACTCACATTCAGCATAGTACTAGAAGCCATAGTACGGCAATCAGACAAGAAGAAGAAATAAAGGGCATCCAAATTGGAAAGGAGGAAGTAAAACTGTCATTATTTGCAGATGACATGAGATTGTATATAGAAACACTAAAGACTCCACCAAAAAACTGCTAGAGCTAATAGATGAATTCAGCAAAATAGTAGGGTACAAATTTAATATTCAGAAATTGGTAGCATTTCTATACACCAAAAATGAACTATTGGAAAGGGAAACTAAGAAAACAAGCCCATTTATTATTGCAACAACAACAACGAAAAAGGTAACCAGAAATAAATTTAACCAAGGAGGTAAAAGTCACATACTTGGAAAACTATAGGACACTGAAGAAAGAAATTGAAGAAAATACGAATAAGTAGAAGCATATACAGTGTTCATGGATTGGAAGAATTAATATAATTAAAATGTCCATACTACCCAAAGCAATCTATAAATTCACCACAGTTTCTACTAAAGTACCAATGGCATATATCACAGTTGTAGAACAAATATTCCAAAAATTTATATGGAATCACAAAAGACCCCAAATATCCACAGGAATCTTGAGAAAGAAGAAGAAAATTAGAGAGATACCTGATATCTAACTATGCTACAAGACCATTGCAATTAAAGCAGCATGGTACTGGCATAAAAACAGGCATTTAGATAAGTGGGACTGAACAGCGAGCCCAGAAATCAACCCACAAATATATAGTCAATTAATATTTGACAAAGGAGGCACGAGCATACAATGGAGTGAAGGTAATCTCTTCAATAAATGGTGTCAGGAAAATTGGACAGATACATTAAAAAATAAAACTAGACTACCGCCTTACGTCATACAGAAGAATGAAGTCAAAATGGATACAAGACTTAAATGTAAGTTGTAAAGCCATAAAGATCCTGAAAGAAACTTAGGCAGCAAAATGTCAGACATCTCTCATAACAATATTTTTGCTGATATGTCTTCTAGGACAAGGGAAATAAACAAATGGGACTACATCAAACTAAAAGGCTTCTGTACAGCAAAGAATCAATCAACAAAATGAAAGGGGGACCCACTGTATAGGAGCACATAATGCCAATGATACATCTGACAAGGGGTTAATTTTTAAAGTATATATAAAACATATACAATTCAATACCAGGGAGACAAACAATCCAATTTAAATTGGGTAAAGGACCTGAAAAGACACTCCTCCAAAGAGGACACACAGATGGCCAGAAGACATGAAAAAATGCTCAACATGACTAATCATTAGAGAAATGCAAATTAAAACTACAATGAGATATCACCTTACACCTGCCAGAATGGTTACCATCAGTAAATCAACAAACAGCAGGTGCTGGTGAAGATGTGGAGAAAAGGGAAGCCTCATATACTGTTGGTGGGAATGCAGACACACATAGCCACTGTGGAAAACAGTATAAAGTTTTCTCAAAAAACTAAAAATGGAACTGCTGTTTGACCCAGACTTCTGGAAATATATCCTAAGAATCCTGAAATACCAGTTCAAAAGAATATATGCACCCCTATGATCATAGCAGCGTTATTTACAATAGCCAAGATCTGGAAACAGTCCAAGTGCCCATCAGTAGATGAATAAACAGAATCATGGACACATGGAACAGACTGACAGCTGTCAGTGGAGATGGGCATACTGGATGAAAGAAGGTGAAGGGGTTAGCCAAAGAACATGCATGAATAACTCATAGACACAGACGGCAGTGTGGTGTTGGCCAGAGGGAAGGGGGGCAGGGGCTGGGTGGAGGCAGGTAGAGTGAGGGAAAATAGGGACATTGTAATAGTGCCAACAATAAAAATAAAAAACAGTGCTATATCAAAGCCAAATACTGATTAAAGGAGGAAACACAGTCCAACACTAAGTGACATAAAATCTGCAATGGCTGATAAATCATTGGAAAAATTACTCTGTCGGTTATCAAGGAAAATGGATGAAGGACCCATGGACAAAGCCAAAGGGGGGAAGGATTGAGGGTGGGGCAGGGAAAGTGGTGGCAGGAAAATGGAGACAACTGTACTTGAAAACAATAAAATAATAAAAAGAAAAAAGGAAAAATTAAAAACACTAAATACTGTATGGTTTCCCACGAAGTATGTCAGTAGACATAAAGCGAAGTTCCATCTGGCTTCTGTAAGGACAAATCTGTGTACAATTTTCTCCTAATGGGAAAGTAGAACTAAAAAAGGAAATAAAATTTAGAGCGTGACCAAAAAAATTACTCAGTTTTCAAATAAGTAGTAAAGTATGTCCAAGATGCAAGAGAAAGGTCATTCAGTATAAAATAACTAAGAAATGACAGAGATAAAGAAATTAGGAGCCAAGGATCTTAAGACAAAAATATATAAATTCTAAATATGCTCAAGGATATAAAAGAAAACATGAAAAAGATGCAAACGAAATGTTATACATGATAAAGAACCAAATGAAACTTTGAGAGTTGGAAAAGAAAGCATTCAGAATAAAATAAGCTGAACGAGATTAATATCAGATTAGACACTGCAGAAGATCAAAGAATTTAGAGACATCAAGGTAAAGTGAGGGAGAAAAAATGCTTAAGGAACTCACAAAATGTCTCTGACTTAAGATACAATATCAAACAGTCTAACATGTTTAATTACAGTCCTAGAATAAGCAGAGGAAGAGTTGGTGAGTTTGAAAAATATTTTAGGATGCAAAAAAACGCAACAAACCTCAGCAAAGATATAACGAAAACCACAATGTGTAACTCTGGGTCCAATGAGAGGAGAGAAACCTGAGAGTAATTTGAACAGAAAAGGAATTTAAAAGGAAAATCGAAAGAATTATTAACTCTAATGGTGGTTGGCATAATGAAAGGTTGGCTAGTAAGAAGTAAGGAGAACTCTCAAGAATACAGGAATAGCAGCTGTAAGGCACAGCCACTGCTGCTAGGCCTGAAAGGAAGCTGGAGAGGACACAGCCTCGGCTCACTGATGGCACAGAGGTCACTCTGGTGCCATGCTGTGGAACTTGCTGGAAACATGCCCTAGAACTTGCTAAAAATTCTATATTTTAGGGTGCTGGAGAAAGCTCTTCAAGGAGAGGCATTCCCCTGAATGTCCTCTGCTACAAAAGCATCTGATGGGACTTCAGGGGCAGGGGCGGGAGCTGCTGGCCAGGGGGTGCTGCTGGCTGCACACTGCAGGCTCTTGACAAATGAGTACACTGCGACCAGGATGCAAAGCTCTTCCTCTGGCAGCATCTCCCCAGTAGCCTTTCCTGACAAAACTTGCAGCCACCTGGCAAAGGAGGAAAACAGTTAAAGGGTCAGATCCATTTTTGCAGCGCAGACAATGAGGTTTGAATTTGGAGTTAAGAGGCAATACATCGATAACCTGCACAGCCTGCCTGTTGACTACTCAGCCTCCACATTCGCTCCCTGCACATGTTTGTGCTTCTGTGTATCCACAAACCAACCCTATGTTTGCACCTAACAAAATACATCCATCCATCTGACAAGACAAACGTCTTGTCTCGCCCCTCCACAATGAAAAAACAAAACAAAACAAAACACAGAATGCTCAATAATCGTTGTAACTGTTGCTGACTATGTTAATTCCTCCGCCAGTTTAGCCACAGATCTTTTGGATATTCTGTTCATTAAAAACGGAAATTTCAAGTCAGCTTCTAATAATTAATACATGAAATAAAAGTGGAAAGAAGAAGGTGTTCTAGGGCATAAAACAAAACCTGCAAATACAACAAGGAAACACGCTGTTACTATAGTACTCATTTTCGTGATTGGTCACCAGATGGTAGTTGTTATCCATGTCCCTTCTTCTGCGGTTATCTTTGATCTCCCTCGCTCTAGTCAGAGTCTCAGCTGCTCTTGATTCTTCACCTGTTGAGTGATGCAAACATCCTTTCCTGAAGGATCTATATCCTCAGATATTCTGCTTTTTTGTTGTAGTTTTAAAATAACTTTTACTATTGAGAATGGGAGTACCAAGAGGCATCCCCAAGGACCCCCTAGGTTCTGCACATTGTCCCCCTTGGCCCCACTGCACAGCAGTCATCCAGCGGCCCTTTGGTCATTGGAGACAACCACTCCAGTCAGGAGAATGACATCTTTTTAACCTATTGGTTCAAGGGTGTAAGGAGCCCAGAATGATCAGGTATAAATTTTAGAGACACCATTATTGTGTCCTTAATGGAAGCATTTTCCCTTCAAGAAGCATTGCCAAAATTCTGTACCCAGATAAATATTTTTCAGAAATAAAGTCAAAATAAAGAGTTTTTCAGACCCACAAAGGTGCTGAGAGTCGTTCTTAACTTTGTTTCTTTGTGTGTTAACTTCCATAAACCTATTCTTCCTTCACTGGCTTCTTTTAAAATTGTATCTTCACCACTTCACACCGGTCAGAATGGCCATTGTTACCAAACCAAACAGCAAGTGCTGGCGAGGCTGTGGGGAAAAGGGAACCCTAGTAAGTATGCCGTTGGTGGGAATGTAGACTGGTGCAGTGATGCGGACTCCATCATTCTGGAAAATGTTTAGCCCTTGTTTCTTCAAAAATTGCTTTTGCTGTATTCTTTCTATTCTCTTTTTCTGGGCTTTAAACTGGGCATGTGATACACCTTCTTATTATATATGCTGTATCTTTTACATTGTTATTTAAAGATATTGTTAGCTTTTTGCTTTTCCACGTTGCATTCAGCTAATTTCTCCTAATCCACCTTCTGTTTTACTCACTCTCGCTCTCCCTTCAGCTGGGTATAATCTGATAATGCCTTCCACTGAGTCCTCCATTGCAGTTATTGTATTTTCAGTTTTCTAATCTTACTTGTTTCTTATCCAAACAATCTGTGTCACTGTTTAACATTACCACTTTGCTGCTTATAATTTTAAGTTTGGTTTACAATAATAATAGTTGTTTCATAGCCTGTTGTCTAATAATTCTACCACCTAGAGTTCCTGTGGGCCTGCTTGTTTTCTGCTATTTCTGCTGATTCTTGCTCATATGATCTTGTTTTTTGGATGCTCGATTATCTCTGACCTTTTTGGACACTGAGATATAGAAATAATCTGAGACACCAAATGCTGTAGTCTTTTCTTGAATATTTTTAGGGTCTCTGTAAACTGTAAAATTTTGTGGTATCTATCCATATGAATTGATTAGTAAGCTACAAATTAGTGATCCCATTATATTGTTGAGAAATATATGTGTCCATCTTCCTCAGTCTATCTATTCATATCTTTAATTTGATCTAACAGTTAACTTTGGACCAAGCATTTATATTCCTGTTTTGCCCATTTGATTAAAACCGGTATGATGGTGTTCTAGTTCTTCATTTAAGTTCCTTTTTGTATAGTGTAAACATTTAAAATTATTTTAGATTTAACATCCTGAGTCACATGACTTTTAGAGTTTTAATTGATTAATGTATGGTTTTTTTTTTTTTTGCCTGAGTTACAAGTCATGTTTACTTTAAAAATCAATTTCTATAGGTGACCATTTTGGTTCATAATACTTTAGAATATGGGAGTACAGCTAATAGGAAATAACAACACTTTGCACAAGAGCAGTTATAAAGATTTACACTATAATTAGCTCTGATTATATCGATGGCATCTTACAGAATCTAAGAGATTTTGATCACAGAGCTATAATTCCCTGGAGACTCTATTCAAGAGCTACCTGACTGATCTCATTGAATGCTGTAGATAAAAGAAATAAGTTTTAAAAGTTGCTTTGAAAAAAATTAGGTTTATTAATCATTGAGCATGGAACTCATTCTTTTCTAAGAGCTGCTGGTAATTGTGCCTTTTTGAATTCGATATTCATTCCAACAAAAAGATTAAATTCAATTGCTGCAAGTCATAAGAATTCCTCTTCCCTTTAAATTCTCATTTCTTGCCAGACTATTATCTTATTCTATTTTAACTCTTTCTTTAACTTTGTTACATCTAATCATAAATGTCTTACAGCTATCCCTCTGGTTAGAACATCATTCCTTCAGGGAAAATGAAACTTTGAATTACACTATTTTTCCAAATGCTTTTAGGGTTAGAAATACAATACTACTCAAATAAGTAGTATATATATCAGTTTACATAAAATTTATTTCCTTTGAAACACAAGAATAAATATTGGTCTATTTATAACTGGATCACAAGATTTATTTCCCTTTTTCCACTGTGGACAAAAGTCATACCCAGGCTTTAGATACAAGAATATGTGTGCTTAAGGGAATTAAAATTATTTTGAATCTATTACCTTTTTTCTGCCCTGTAACTCTATTTCATCACATTACCTTGTCCTTGTAGAGATTCTTGATTGAAATAAAACAGCACAAAAATGAGATAATAGATGCAGAAGTGGACTTTTCCTTCATACATATACAAGAAACCCCTGAATTTTGGGGTACCTTGGGGAGAAAGTAATTTAGCTTTCCTTTGATTTGTATTTTCTTATTTGGAGAATAGAAAAGTAATTTCTCACTTCAGTGGTTTTTAGCCTATTTTTGGAAGCAGTGATAAAGATATATTTTTTTCAAAAATTCAAATACGATTGTTTTCTGTGAAGTTTGCTCTCAAGATCAGTTTAACACAAGGAAAGTTTGGAGGGGCACAAACAGGGGGGAATAACAGAACAAAGTAGTTGCCTAAATCATCTTAGACTAAGATTATATTTCATCGGTTTCTTAGGTTCTTTGACTACGTAAAGTTCACAGAAAGTTCAGGAAGGAGACAGACCTGCAGCTCTAGGTCAAGAGACCAGAGGCCACGTGGTCAGGCGTCTGAGCCTCAGGACCAGGCGAGCCGGCTCCCAGGTCACTGATCTGACCCTCGTGATAGTCTAACAATGAACAGACTTGAAACAATCTGAGTAACTTAACCAAGTGATTATAGTACTAACTTAGACACGAAAAATACTCATTAAGAGACCTGGATTATATGATAGTATCTGTATTAATTAGCTGAACATATAAAATAGTATTTTTAAACAACCAAATTCCTTCTCTGTGGAAGAATGAGTCTTTTTTCCTTCTTATCTGATTAACTTCCTTGCATCCTACCGATTGTCTATACATGTCAGTGTGTGCTCATCACATTGGTGGTTCTGAACGCATCTTGAAACCTTCGATCATGTTCCCCTTAGTTCTTTCATAAATATAACATTGATTTTCCATTTAGAGCTGTTAAAGCTTTTGTCATTTAATTTTTGTCTTTGTGGAGTTCATTGTTAATTATCATTAAAATGCTTTTGATACTTAAATCTGGACAAAATACTCCTTCCCTCTATTGTATTAAAGAATAGTTGACAGGAAGAGGGTATACAGGCTCCAACACTTACTTGGTTTAAGAATTCCATTGACCAATCCCATTCTAAGTCACTACAGCAGAAAGCAAAGGTCCACCCATGATCCGTTTACTGCTGTAGCACAATTACCACACTTTCCTCTTCGCTAACTTAACCTCAGAACTCTGGGAACTAGCAAGGGACTACTGCTCTTTGAATTGCATGGTATAGATGGAAACAGAGGTGCCAGCTGCCTCAGTCCAGCATTTGTGGGAGCCAGAGCAAAATCATGGCTTCTCTTTTGACTATCAGGTGAAGTAACCAAATTGTCATCAGTACCAAATGGCTCCTGAGATGATTCGGAGAGTATTGTTATATTGCTGTTATTTCATTCATCAGAAAGAAAAGTTTTGGTGGTTGGTGTCCCATTCTCATTCATCTGGTTGAAACCTTGTATCATACAGTTTGAACCAGTTTCATTGTTTCCAGAAAAAATAACGTTACAAATGGTCAGCAATCAGCACACAATCTTCTTTGTAACCCTTCCTCCAAGACTGGAAAAGCAGCAAATCTCTGGACTAAGATGCTGGCTGGAACAGGAGGCAGGCAGGTCATAATGGTTATTGGTGGCATTCTCTTCCAAAAGATCACTTCCTTAATTCGTGGCTCCTAAGGTGGCCATGTCCTAACCCCCTGATGAATGTGTTTGGTTACATAGCAAAGGGAAATTAAAGTGGGAAGTGGAATTAAGGTTGCTAATCAGGTGACCTCGAGATGGGGAGATTATCCTAAATTTTCCAGGTGGGCCCAGTGTAATCACAAGGACCGTTAAATGTGGAAAGGAGAGGGGAAGAGGAGGTCAGTGAAATGCAATGTGAGAAGGACTCGGCATGCTATTGTTGACTTTGAAATGGAGGAAGGGGTCACAAGCTAAGAAATGTCACTAGAAGGGCAAGTTAGTGGATTTTCCTCTAGAATTTCTAGAAATGAATGAGCCCTGCTGACACCTTGGTTTTAGTCTGGTGAGACCCATTTCTGACTTGTGAATTACAGAACTGTGAGATAATAAATGTGTTGTTTTGAGCCACCAAGTTTATGGTAATTAGTTGCCGGAATAGAAAACTAATACAACATGTTCAGTTACCTCACCATTCATACAGCTGGATCATGAACCTTGATAATGACAAAGTGAATAAATCATTTGTTTAAAATTAAGTTCACTTATACCATTGTCAGAGAGACAGTGCCTATGATCCAAACATCCTAGAACTGCTATCACTGGCACAGAAATTTCAAGTGACATCAGGAGCACTTTGTGGAATTTAGAGGTTTTCCACTTTGTGGAATTTAGAATTCAGGGAAGTTCTGCCTCTGGAATATCCCTAAATAATTCAGATAGTGCATTTTTAAAATTATTTCTAACTATACATGTTAAAAAAAGAGGTAGGGCTAGGGTCAGTGATGTACTGGAGCTGGCTTTTACTGGCTTGGGAGAGACAGTTGTTAAAATTTTTTAAATTTTGTGAGCCATGAAATTGCTGTGTATGTATTTACTCCCCAGAAACCAGGAGACACTAACTGCCCTGTGAGAGCTGATTTCTAACCCCTATCAGCACAGCACCTGCCAGATTTCTCCTGGAAAAGCATTCTCAACATATGCTGCACCCACCACTCACATGATTTACTGACCACTATCAGTATAGTAGTGGGTATCTTCCAGATTACTTTTAATGTGTTTACATGTAACTTTGGGCTCCCAGATAAAACATATAATTTTATTAGCTTCTTTTATCTTTATATTTTTAAAGTATCATAATAAACTTAACTGTTCTGTAGCTTGCTTTTTTCTTCCTATATTTATAAAGTATATAAATATACTTTATATTTTTAAAGTATCATAATAAACTTAACTGTTCTGTAGCTTGCTTTTTTCTTCCTCAAAATCTTGATCTGTCCATGTGTACTCATGTAGGTCTGCTTCACTTTTAAAAATTATATCTGTCATATATGTTATATATACAAGGTCTGTCCAGAAAAAGTCCAGCCATTTTTGATATAATGAGAATGGTATAATGACATTGATGTAACCTGGCAGCCAAGGAGAGTGGACTGGAATGCACATGCGTGAACAATGATGACTTCACTGTACTAGTCAGTGGGAGTGGTAGACACTGTTGAGTGAGCATGTGTACTGTGTGGCCATTGCATTAAAAAACACCGAGCAAGTGATGAATCTGCATCAAGTGTTGTGTCAAGCTTGACCATTCCTCTTTGGAAACTATTCAGATGATTCAGAACACATTTGGGGATGATGCAATGAGTGCAGCGCAAATAAAAGTGCAGCACAAATGCTTCAAAGATGGTTGAGAATCTGTTGAAAGTGGTCCACATTCTGGAAGGCCTGCAACAAGCCGAACACCTGAGAATGTTGAACTTATATGGCCTGCAATCAACAAAGACCCGTGACTGACAGTGGGAGAACTAGAAGCTGATCTGGGGATTCCAAAATCTACTGTGTCTGAGACTTTGATGCAGGATCTTGGCATGGAATATATTGTGGCGAAATTCGTTCCATGGCTTCTGCTACCAGAGCAGAAGGAACATCGTGCTGCAGTTGTTAATGACTTGATTCAAACCACTACCAATGAACCAGATTTGGCATCCTGCAACTTCTATCTTTTCCCAAAACTAAAATCACCTTTGAAAGGGAAGAGATTTCAGAACTTTGATGAGATTCAGGAAAATACAAAGGGCAACTGATAGTGATTCCAATAAAGGATTTTGCAGTGTTTTGAACAGTGGAAGAGATGCTGGAAGAACTGTGTGAGGTCCCGAGGTGCCTACTTTGAAGGGGACTGAGGCATCAGTGTCCCATGTACAGTGTTTCTTGTATCTTCTCCAATAAATGTCCCTATTTTTTTTAAGATTTTATTTATTTATTTTTAGAGAGAGGAGAAAGGAGGGAGAAAAAGAGGGAGAGAAACAGCAATGTATGGTTGCCTCTCACATGGTCCTCACCGGGGACCTGGCCTGCAACCCAGGCATGTGCCCTGACTGGGAATTGAACCGGGACCGTCTGGTTCCCAGCCTGCGCTCAATCCACTGAGCTACACACCAGCCAGGGCTAATGTCCCTATTTTTCATATTACATGGCTGGATACTCTCTGAACAGACCTTGTATATACTGTCATACTGTTTAATTTATGCAACAATCGCTCTATTTATGGATATTTGCATAGTTTTAAATTTTTAGCATTATGAGCATTGCAGCAATAGATGTCCTTGTACTCTCTTTGTGGCTACTGGTGTCTGGGATAAAAAATGACAGTTGGAATTTTTGACTTTAAGAGTATGAACATTCATAATTTTAACATATACTGTCAAATTGCTTTCCAAGAGGCTACAATGATTCACAGCTCCACCAGCACTGCATAGTAATGCAATTTCTCCAATTTTGACACAGAAGTAGTCCGTTTACATTTGCCAACATAATTAATAAAAAGTTGTTATTTTAATTTGTGTTTCCTTGACCACTACTTTCATTTAACATGATTTCATGTTTATTGGCTATTTTGTATGTGTTTTCAGGGAACTGCCTGTCCTGGTTCTTTCCTCACTTGTCTTTTTTTTTTTTTTTGGTGTTTTTCTAATCAATTTGTAGGCTACATCATTCTGGATATTAATCATTTGTCTATTATGATGTTACATGTATTTTCTACCAGATTGTCTTTCGATGGTGTTGTTTTTTAACCTTAAATAACTTTTTATTTTAATATAATCAATTTACAGAAAAGTAGAAATGGTTGTATAGGGAGTATTCTTACATTCCTCACTCAGTTTTCTCTAATGTGAATATTTCATAATACTACTATACATTTGTCACAACTAATAAACTAATATTGATATATATTATCAACTAATGGTCATACCTAATTTGCATGTTACTTATTTTCTCCACTGCCCTTTTTCTGTCCCAGGATTCCATTCAGGACACCACCAGGTTATGTGAGCTGTCAAGCCTCTACAGCTTCCTCTGACTGTGACATGTTCCCATACTTAAAAAAAAATGACCTCAACTGTTCTTCAGAGCATTTGTCATATGTGTTGTAGAATGTCCCTCAGTTTGGGTTTTGTGATGTTTTCTCATGGTTTTCCTGGGATCGTGGTTTGGGGAAGAAGCTCACAGCGGTGTGGGGCATCTCACCGCGTCATCTCAAGTGAACGCGCTCCCTGCACAACGCATTCCAGATCGTGCTCGTCCTGGTCTCTCAGGGAAGAAAGGGTTCCGTGAACACAGCCTTGTAAGCAGGTGTCTGCTTGTTGCTTTTCTTCTATAGAAATTGAATATTGCTTTAATAAGAGCTAATTGGCATAAACAAGAAATCAGAATATAGATAATTGAGTTTATTAAATAGTCCTGAGTAGTGGTTTGTTGAATATTTATAAAGTCTGTTGTTTTTATGAATTTATTTATGAAAGATGGATTTTGCCCATGAGATTATACTGGTTAAACTTCCTCTGAGGCTATTTGATGAAAATAAAGATTTTTTTAATGTTTTGTTGATTAATAGTAAGTAATATGACAGGAAATAAATAGAATAAAGAATAGTACACCACATACTGCATTCATAATGGTATAAATTTGCAATTACATCTAATGACCACATTAAATACAGTGTATTAAATTATTCAAATTGCTCTTCAGTATAAATTATGCCATTGATTAGATTTACGGTGGTAGCTTTGAGATGTAAACTAAATATTGTGACATTCTTTAATTGAAATAAATGCTTGTACTTCAATTAATGGCAATTTTTTAGGTCATTAACTCTAGAAATTTGTTTTGATAGTCTATTCAGAATTCTACAATCAAATTGAGACATAGGCACATGGGTTTAATACGAACAAATCAGTGTTATATAAACTTGATAACTTTTTGATACAATGATAAGGTAGCACATAAAACTTGCAATGTAAACAAGTGAAAATGTCTATGTCTGTCTCTCCTAACTATTGTTATGTTAAGTATTTCTATGTCTTTTCAGATAATGGTGTGTGGGCAAATACTATCTAGGCCTTATGGTGTGTGAATTTTGCTTAGCTCATCTTAGAATTCTTCATCAGTCCCAGTAAGAAGTAGCTGTGTGCTCACTTAAAGCCGAGTAGGCAAGGTTAGTATAGTTGTGCCAAAGCACATGGGTGTCATCTAGAGGAAAGGGCAGTATTTTTATAAAGTATCTTAAAAATGTCACCAAACCCTTATTATTTCACTTCAGAATGTTAAAAGAGTAAAAACATTGTAGGACATTACATACAATATCAATGTCTAAGCAATATTTCCCAAAATACAGGGAAAAGACCTATATCAAAATCACCTTGAGTAGCTATTAAAATGTAGATCAATTGACTCAATGCTTAGGAATTGAGGCATCTGCATGTTTGCCATCTCTTCAGGTATCTTTATGCAAGCTGAAGTTTGAGGTCCACTGGTTGCAGAGTACTGCTTTATTTACAATATGTGAGGAACAATAAGAATGAATACATAATGTTCTTAATTGGAAAAGTCTTCCTACGAAGTATCTGTGACAAGCTGTGTTTTGTTTTTGAGGATCTTATACTTCAGATGGCTTGTTTTCTCTTTGTTCCTTTAGTGTTTTGTGGTTATCGGCTGTGTTGCACTTGGCCTTGTAATTATTATGTATCTCTGTAGTACTGCGCTGCAAGCTCCTTGAGGGCAAGAGTCATGTGACATCATCTCTATATTCTTATTGCACCTGATTGGTTGAGGACAGAAGTATTTGGCAATCTGAATTAGGAAAACAATGAACTAATTAGACTGAGATAAAGTATAACCATTTCGCAATGTTTGTATTATTATCAGGTCCAATGATAAATTATGATAAGTGACACTGAAGACAATAGGTATAGTTTCTGCCCACCAGAAATTAATACAATCAGTTTTCCTGATTATCCCCTCACATTTTCCTAGCATATTCTTGGGTAAATGTCCTTTATCACTTTGCTTTGCATTGAAATGACCGTTTCTCCCCAGCCTTGAGAGACATTTTTCTGAGACACATGTCATGTTCATTAGTCATAGGGAAACCAATGTCTGAAATAAATGTATACTCACTCATAAACATTATTTGTAGTTATGTACATGTTAATAATAATCAAGATAATACAGAAAATCATATGAGAGATATGCTTCTAACTCAGTAATATTCTAACAGTAGTAACAGGCAAGTACTGGTTTTCCCTTTCTACCTCTTTGTTTTCAGAAAGTTTTGATATCTCCTTTCCTACATCTCTCAATGAACTCAAACTGCTTTTCCTGTTCATTGGGTTTGGGGACAAGGGGTAGAGCAAGCCTGAAGAAATACAGTGACTTTTTTTCTGATTTCCTCAATCTGGACCATACAACTGTCTACTGAATGGCAAGACAGTAACACCATTTTCTAGGTCACCTGTCTTTTGGAGATGTCATCACACATAGGATTTATTACTTTATAAATTTAATACTTTTCAGCTATTAACATGGAAGACTTGCTCTCTGAAAGCCCCATTCTATGCAGGTATAGCCTTGGGTAGCCATGGCAGGTCCATTGGGAAGTGCGTTAAATGTAATTCTTACCAGCAGTGTTGCTCTAGCTTAGTCTTGTCTTTGGTTTCAGTATCCGGTATGTAAAGTGCATCCTTTCTCTCAGGATCTCTGCATGTGCTAAGTCCATAGACTTCTTTCTGGTGTGTGCTTTGGTACTCGGATGGATTGGCAGCCTTTTCGTGAACCCCATATTCCTTGGCTGGGATCCTAGGCCTTACCACTCTACAGGTTATCTCCTTACTTGAGTTGTGTGTCATCCCAGTGATTAAGCAAGGGCGTGGTCACCAGAGACTTGACTGTTTTTGTCAATAAACAGAGATAACATCTCTGTTCTACCCATTTTTTTCCTGACATCCTAAATTGTGAACTAAGCCTTGTTTGAAAATTTTATTCATTTGTTCCTCAGACTTGTGCCATGTTAGGATTAAAAATACATAAAAATTTTGAAAATTTGCAACAGAAAAAGGGATAACATTTAAAGTGAACCTCCTCCCTGTCCCCACCCTCCCAAAAAAGAAAGGATTTTAAGTGGAGTTATAGAGCCCATAGCCACAGTGAGCCAAGGCCAAGAGCAGCTGATGAGTGGAAAGGCACATGCTAAGGCAAGTGACCATGGTTTGGGTGGTGGGTAGTTGCCTTTTTTTCTGATCACCCAGCGTGCATTACCCCTTACCTGCCCAATTGCTCTTTGGAGAAATGCTTCTTCCTCATTGTACCTAACCTGGGTGGGATGGTAAATTTGGTGCTTCCTCTTCTGTGAAGGGAGCCAGAGGAATCTCTGCATCTCCTTCCTTCACTTCTCCATATCACCGCCTTGCACACGGCAAAAGTCAAACTACAGAAGCTCTATGGAGTTCCTTTTTCTTGACTTTTCAGAGCTGGGTTTTTCTGTCTGCTCTCCAGACTTGGGAGCTTTTCTAGATTTTTCTAATAAATATCCCTATGTTTCATATAGCTAGAGTTCAGCTTTTGTTGGTGGAAATGGAATGCCCAGCCAATTACAAGGGTAAGTGGTGGGGATCCTTGCATTGCCTGGGAAGTGCTGGTGGTTATCTGTTTTGTCCAAACCCCTCTTTAACATCACAGTGTTCTTATTTCCAACCTACCATTGCCTTAAGTTTAAAGTTCTCGTTCATGAATCAGGAAAACCTGTCCATATTTACCTTCTTTACATCCTAAAGTATTTGCAAAGGAAACATTTACGAAATAGGAATTCCTGTGGATGAGGACATCTCCAGAGCCAGGTGACCTATACAAGGCTGTCAGTTCTATGACATTCCACGTATAGTCGTGTGCCTCATCCTGTAAACTTTACATTAGTCAAAGTCATTAATGAAATTAGCAACACAAGGCAGCTTCATTAGTTTTAATTCATTCTAGATGTGTAATAAAATACAAAGACCATGTGGCCTGTGTCAGCCCGAATAGCTCTCAGTTGCTCTCATCACTAGTTCCAGTGAATGCTGCTTCTCACCTAACTCGCAGGTTTTGATGGCCACGTCAACTTAATTAATTCATAATGCCCTTCCATTCCCAGAGAGACTGTTGTTGTTTACGGACTTCTATCATCAGCTGCTGGGAAAACAAAAGCAGTTTCTGTGGGGTTCGGTTTTGAAGCAGTGAAGACCCCAGTCATCAGGTGGAGAAATGTCACTGCAGCTTCTAAATCTTGGCTGTCACACTGGACAGTTTTAATAGAACTTTAACTTTCCTAACAAGAAATCCAAACAATGCATTTTTATACTTGCTTATGAAATACTTTTACTTTTTATTTTTGAAAATTTATTTTTGCCAGCTTTATTGAGGTATAATTGACAAACAAAATGGTATGTATTTAAAGTGTACAGTCTGATCCTTTGACATGTATGCATATATTGTGAAATGATTTCCGCAGTGAAGTTAATTAACACATCCATGGTAGTTTCCTTTTCTTGAGGTGAGAATGTAAAAAAAAACAGCAAATTTCAAGTAGTCAGTACAATCCTGTTCCCTACTAACTACCGTGGCCACGATGCATATGAGATCCCGAGAACGTATTCATCTTGTAACTCAAAGTTTGTACTCTGACTGACGCCTCCTCATTCCCTCCACTCTCTGCGAACCGCCCTTCTACCCTCTCTTACTATCAGCTCCTCTTCGTGTGTGTGTATGAAATAATGTTTAAGATTTTTATCTTTTTGGAAAAATAATTTGTTTATCTTTGTGGAAACTGGCAAAAAGGAGTCATATGAGGCTTTGCCCTTCTAAAAATAGACTAGTAAGTTCTCTGCTTCTCATTTCCAGGTTTATACCTGTGGTAGAAAAACGAGGGAAGCCAGTCCTGTGGGGAGAGGATGCCACCACGTGTTAAGAACTTCGAGAGCAGAATGACCTGCGGCCAGGTAGTTGAGATGCCTTGAAAGCAGCAGATTGCTCCATTGATGTGTCTGTTCCCTGGGAAGGGCTGCTGGTGAGGAACGGGGCTGGGAAATGAACCTCTAGTTGTGTCAAAAGTGATGATTCTCTTTGTCGCCACCAGAGGATGTTCTAGGCACGTTTTTCTGTCAGAGCAACTCACAGTGACTGAAATAGCCAGTCCTTCCAACGAAGGTAGAATGTCTGCTCTGAGAATGTGGAAAATCTCAATGTCAACAGCAGCTCATAAAATGGAAAAGAACATGATATTAGCTATGTGTTTAGGAAAGTCTGAGGCATTTAACCTAACTGTTCTTGAATCATTACCATGATAATGACAAGCAAAGTTATTTCTGAAAAATCTGTCAGATTTAGTCCTTGACTGCATGGTAAACAGAGAAAATAGCTAGGCTACTCATATTATAATTCTTTTTTGAGTTTTGGGAAAGCAGCCATTTTGATTATTAGATTTTTAAAAATTACTGTAATTCTTGTGAGACTAGAGTAGGAAGAGACACAGGAAAGAGAAGAAAGGGAATGTTTTCGGGGAGCTTTAGTGTAGTGTTCTTTAGATAGGGAAGGGGAAGGATAGGAAAACGTGCCTTTCAGTCACTTGAAAAAAAGCTATAAAATACTATCAAAAGAGTAGTAAAAGTGCCTGTTGTAGATAAGACTTTAAAAACGGATATCTTATATCAAGGTCTGCTTTCAAATGTCAAATATTACTTAGAGGTTGAATCTTGTGTCAGTTCAAAAGGATCTTTAGTTAAACTAAAAAGCCACCAGTTGTCATCAGTTTACCTCATTACATAAGTTATATCCTTTCTGCATGGTGCAAGAACACTTGAGAATGTAACATTTGTTAAAACGAGTAAATGTAATATGTTGTTAAAGTTTTATAATTTGTGTGCATGTGTACATACATATAATGATAAGTACAATTTTTTTTTCAAATTTATGGATATTTTTAAGTTGAAATATCATTGACATATAATATTGTGTGAGTTTAAGATGTTGATTTGATACATTTAAGCATGGCAGTATGATTGCCATCCTAGTATTAGCTAGCACCGCTCTGGTGTCATATAATTATCATTTCTTCCTTGTGGCGGGAACATATAAGATCTCGTATTTAGCAACGTTCAAGTACGTAATATAGAATTATTGTCTTTGTCACTGTATTGTGCACTAGATCTCTGGGAGTTATTTTCCTACTTTTCGCTAGTTTGTACCTGTGAAAACAACACCTCTCCAATTCCTCCACCTCCCAGCCCCCGGTACCTACCATTCTAACTCTGTTTCTACATATTTGATGTTCTTAGGTTCCACATATAAGTGGTATCATACGGCGTTTGTCTTTTTCTGTCTGACTTATCTCAGTTAACATCATGCCCTTAAGGCCCGCCCATGTTGTGGCAAATGGCGAGATTTCCGTCTTTCTCATGGCTGAACATTTTATTGTGTATATATAGACCTCCTCTCCTTTATCCAGTCATCTGCTGAGGACATCTAGATTGTCTCCATATCTTGGCTATTGTGAATGATGCTGCAATAAACATGGGGGTGCAGAGAGCTCTTTGAGATCCTGTTTTCATTTTCTTTGGTTACATATAAGGGCATGTGCTTCAATATAATATGTGTATTGTTTTTAGAGTTTCAAGTGGAATCTTTTATTCACATGTTAGATATATTTTCGTAATATGTATTTT
This sequence comes from Micronycteris hirsuta, assembly GCA_004026765.1. NCBI lineage: Eukaryota > Metazoa > Chordata > Mammalia > Chiroptera > Phyllostomidae > Micronycteris > Micronycteris hirsuta. The sequence continues at coordinate 94,867 of PVJI01001816.1, read as the reverse complement.
AAAGGATATTCTCTGATTTTAATAAAAATGCAATTTTTACATTTATTTATTTATTATTGTGATAAGAATAGTTAACTGGAGATCTACCCTTTTAACAGATTTTTAAGTGCGCAACACAGCATTGTCATCTATAGTCACAGTAGTGTATGGCTGATCTTTAAAATTACCTAACTAAAATTTATGCCCATTGGGTAGTAGCTCCATGTCCTCCTCTCCCCAGACCCTGGCAACCACCATTCTAGTCTCTGTTTCTGTGAATTTGACTATTTTACATAGCTCATGTAAGTGTACTTGAACAACAGTAAAAATTAAAAAAAAAAAAGTAGGATCATGTAGTGTTTGTCCTGTGCTTACTCACTTAACATAATGTCCTCAAAGTTCATCCGTTTCTCATATGGTGGTATTTCCTCCATTTCTTAAACACCTTATAAACAATGTTTTTTTCTCTTTCTATCACCATTTATTTCCCCTTTACTTTCTTTTACACCCCCTAAACCCCCTTTCCCTCTGGTAATCAGCATACCATTTTATTTTCTGTGTCTATGAGGGTTTTTTTGTTTGTTTGTTTAATCCCTTTGTCTTTTTAACTCAGCTCACCAACTCCACTCTCACTCTGATAGCAATCGGTCTGTTCTCTGTCTCTGTGAGTCTGTTTCTGTTTTGCATATTAGTTTATTTTGTTTGTTAGATTCCACATATAAGTGAAATTATATGGCACTTCTCTTTCTCTAACTGGTTCACTTAGCATAATGCTCTCCAGGTTCATCCACGCTATCTCAAAGGGTAAGGTTTCCTTCCTTTTTATAGCCAAGTAATGTTCCATGTGTAAATGTACCACAGCGTTTTTATCCACTCATCTACTGATAGACACAGGGCTGCTTCCAAATCTTGGCTGTTGCAGATAATGCTGCAATGAATGTAGGGGTGCACATGTTCTTTCAAATCAGTGTTTTGAGTTCCTTCAGCTATATTTCCAGAGGTGGAATCACTGGGTCATCAGGCAGTTGCATGTTTGATTTTTTGAGGTAACTCTGTACTGTTTTCCTCAGTGGTGGACCCACCTGCATTCCCACCAACAGTGCGTGTGGGTCCTCTCTTTTGCACATCTTTGCCAATACTTGTTTGTTGATTTATTGATAATGGCCATTCTGACAGGTGTGAGGGGATATTTCATTGTGGCTTTAATTTGCATTTCTCTGACAATTAGTGACAATGAGCATCTTTTCATATATCTATTGGCTATCTGTTATGTCCTCTTTGGAGAAGTGTCTATTCAGGTCCTTTGACCAGTTTTAAATTGGATCGTTTGTTTCTTTGGCACTGAATTGTGTTAAGTTCTTTATAAATTTTGGATATTAACCCCTTATCAGATGTATCATTGGCAAACATGTACTTCCATTCAGTGGGTTGTATTTTTATGTGGTTGATGACTTTCTTCACTGTGCAAAACCTTTTTTAGTTTGATGTAGTCCCATTTGTTTATTTTTTCTTTTGTTTCCCTTGCCCAAGGTGATATATAAGAAAAAAATATCGCTATGAGAAATGTCTGGATTTTGCTGCCTATGTTTTCTTCTAGGATTTTTATGGTTTTGAGTCTAACATTTAAGTCTTTAATCCATCTTGAGTTTATTCTTGTGCATGGTATAAAAAGGAGGTCCAGTTTCATTTTTTTGCATGTATCTGTCCAATTTTCCCAACACCATTTACTGAATAGACTATCTTTACTCCATTGTATGTTCTTGCCTCTTTGTCAAGTTTTAATTGTGCATAAAAGCATGGGTTTATTTCTGGACTTTGTATCCTGTTCCATTGATCTGTGCGTCTGTTTTTGCATCAATATCATGTTGTTTTGATTACTCTGGCCTTCTAGTATAGTTTGATATCAGGTAGCATGATTCCTCCAACTTTGATCTTTCTCAAGATTGTGGTTGCCATTCGAGGTCTTTTGTGGTTCCATATAAATATTTGGAATATTTGGTCTAGTTCTATGAAATATGCCATTGGTATCTTGGTAGGAGTTGCGTTCAGTCTATAGATTGCTTTAGATAGTATGGATATTTTAATGATGTTAATTCATCCAATCCATGAACACTGTGAATGTTTCCACTTATTTGTATCTTCTTCACTTTCTTTCTTTAGTATCTTATAATTTTCTGGATATAGGTCTTTTACTTCTTTGGTTAAATTTATTCCTAGATATTTTATTTTATTTTTTATGCTATTTTAAATGAGATTGATTTCTTAGTTTCCCTTTTTGATAGTTCCTTATTGGTGTATAAAAATGCAACTGATTCTTGGTAATTTATTTTTTATCCTTCTACTTTACTGAACTCATTTATCAGTTCCAGTAATTTCATGGTGGCATCTTTAGGGTTTTCTATCTACACTATAATGCCATCTGCAAATAATGATAGTTTTACTTCTTCCTTCCCAGTTTGGATGCTTTTTTCCTTCTTCTTCTTGTTTGATTGCTGTGGGTAGGCCTTCCAGTACAATGTTGAGTAAGAGTGGAAAAAAACAGACATTCCTGTCTTTTCCTGATCTTAAGGGAAATACTTTAGTTTTTGCTCATTGATTATGATGTTGGCTGTGGGTCTGTCAAATATGGTTTTTATTAGGTTGAGGTATGTTCCCTCAATTTCCACTTGGCTCAGAGTTTTTATCATAAATAGGTGCTGGATTTTATCAAATGCTTCTTCTGCATCTATTGATATGATCTTGTGATTTTCATCCTTCATTTTGAATATGTGGTATATTATATTTATTGATAGTGGATATTATACCAACCTTGAACCCCTGGATAAATCCCACTTGTTCATGGTGTATGATCTTTTGAATGTAGTGCTGGATCAAGTTTGCTTCTATTTTGTTGGGGGATTTCAGCATCTATATTCATCAGGAATATTGACTTATAATTTTCTTTCTTTTTAGTGTCTTTATCTGGTTTTGAAATGAGAACAATGCTGACCTCATTCATTCATTTTTTGGAATAGTTTAAGAAAGAGAGGTGTTGGTTACTCTTTACTCCTTGAATGTCTGGTGACGGTTACCTGTGAAGACATCCGGTCCCACGCTTTTGTTTGTTGGGAATTTTTGGATTACTGCTTCAATTTCACTAGTTGTAATTTGTCTTTTCAGATTCTCTGATTCTTCCTGATTCAGTTTTGGAAGATTGTATGTTTCTTGGAAGTTACCTATTGCATTCAGATATTCCAATTTTTGGCATATAGTTGTTTGTAATATTTTCTTACAATGCTTTGTATTTCATTGCTGTCAGTTGTCATTTCTCCTCTTTCATTTCTGACCCTTTTTGGGGGGGGTCCTCTCTTTTTCTTCTTGATGAGTCTGGTTAAAGGTTTATCCATCTTGTTTATCTTTTCAAGGAAGAAGCTCCTGGTTTCATTGATTTTTCGTATTGCTCTTTTAGACTGTTTTGTTTTTTTTATGCTCTGATCTTTATTATTTTCTTCTACTTACTTTGGGCTTTGTTTGTTTGTTTTGCAAGTTCCTTTAATGTAAAGTTAGACTGCTTATTTGAGATTTTTCTTGTTTCTTGAGATAGGCCTATATGCTATGAATTTCCCTCTTAGGGCTGCTTTCACTGTAGCCCATAGATTTTTGGTTTTTATATTTTAATTTTCACTTATTTCAACATATTATTTATTTCTTCCTTGATCTTATCATTAATCCATTGATTGTTTAGTAACGTGTTATTTAGCTTCCATGTCTTTGTGTGTTTTTCTTTTTTTTTTTTTTTTTCTTGTGATTGACTTCTAGTTTCATAGCATTATGGTCAGAGAAGATGCTTGATACGATTTCAATCTTCTTAAATTTATTTAAAGCTGTTTTATGTCCTAAGATATGGTCTATCCTAGAAAATGTCCTATATGCACTTGAAAAGAATGTATATTCTGCTGCTTTGGGGTGAAATGCTCTGAAGATATTGATTAAATCCATCTAATCTAGATTGTCATTTAAGGTTGTTGTTTCCTTGTTGTTTTTTTTAATTTTATTTTTTTATTGTTGTTCAATACAGTTTTCTGCCTTCTCTGCCCTGTCCTTCCCCACCACCCCAGCCCTCCCAGCCTCCTTCCCCTGTCCCCCCCTGTTATTGTCCATATGTCCTTTATCATTGTTCCTGTAAACCCTCTCTCCCTTTCCCCCATTATCCCTACCCTCCCATCTGGTCACTGTTAGCCCGTTGATCTTTATCTGGAAGATGTATCCAGTGATGGCAATGGGATGTTAAAATCCCCTACAACTGCATACTGTTGATCTCTACCTTTATGTCCATCAAGACTTGCTTTACATATTTAGGTGCTCCTATGTTAGGTGTATAAATGTTTACAAGGGTTATATCCTTTTAATTATTGCTCCTTTGATCATTATGTAGTCTCCTATTTTGTCTCTTACTGTAGCATTTGTTTTGAAGTCCATTTTGTCAGATGTAAATATTGCTATCTTAGTTTCTTTCATTTCCATTTGCACGAAGTATCTTTTTCCATCTCTTTACTTTTAGTCTCTGTCTAGCTTTTGTGCTGAGGTGGGTTTTATTTTTTTATCCATTCAGCTACCCTATGTGTTTTGATTGGTATATTTAAGCATTTTATATTTAAAGAGATTATTGATAGATACATATTTGTGGACATTTTATTCTTTTAATTTTCTTCTCCTTCTCCTCCTCCTCTCCCTCCTCCTCCTCCTTCTTCTTCTTGTGGGCCCTTTAACATATCTTATAACACTGGTTTGGTGGTAGCAAACTTCTTTAGCTTTTTCTTGTCTGGGAAGCTCTTTATTTTTCTTTCAGTTTTAAATGGTAGCCTTGCTGCGAAAAGTAGCCTTGCTTTTGTTCACTTTGAATATTTCATGCCAATCACTTCTGGCCTGAAATGTTTCTGTTGAGAAATCAGCTGACATTTTTATGGGATATCCCTTGTAGGTAACTAACTGCCTGTCTCTTGTGGCTTTTAAGATTCTCTCTTCATCTTTAATCTTTGTCATTTTAATTATAATGTGTCTTGGTATGGGCATCTTTGAGTCCATCTTGTTTGGGATCCTCTGTGCTTCCTGGACTTGTGTCTTTTTCCTTCACCAGGTTAAGGAAGTTTTGGTTATTATTTTTTCAAATAGGTTCTCAATCCCTTGCTTTCTCTCTTCTCCTTCTGGTACCCCAATGATCAGATGTTGTTACACTTCATGTTGTCCAAAGGTCCCTTACATTGTCCTTATTTTTAAAATAATTCTTCTTCTCCTCCTCCCTCTCCTCCTTTTTTTGCTGCCCTGATTGGGTGTTTCATTCTAACTTGTCTTTCAAATCATTGATTTCCCATGTGAAAGTAGGGCTCTGCACTGGTTGGCATATGAGGAAAACTCACCTCTCCTGTAGCCATACAACTCAGTCTGTCCCAGATTTTTCCCAGAGCCCAATCTCAGGTGAACAGGGTTGCTGGGAGTCAGGAAGGTGGGGCTAGTGGATTTTCCACAAGGGAGAAGTAGGTCAGGCATGGGGGAAGTTGGGGAAGTGCCTCCCACCTCTAAGCCACACAACTCAGTCTGTCCCAGATTCTGCCCAGCCCTTGCCAGGGCAGAGCCACTGGGAGTCAGGAGGGTGGGGCCACTAGCTGCCTGGAGAGTGGGGCTAGCAGATCTCTTGTGAGAGGGTGACACCTGTCAGATTCATAGAAAAGTGGGGGGAATTGTCCCTCTTCCAAAGCCTCAGAACTCAGTCACTGACACCCTCTGAGTCTTCCCAGACTGCTACATCCCAACCCAGGCAACTGACTCCTCAACAGGGTACAAGTTCCACAGGGCGAGGCAACAGGGAGTTTAGAGTGTGGGGGTATGGCTTTCCCCAAAGCTGATGCCAAATGGAAGGGTGGGATCCACTCAAGAAAGATGGTGTCTGCAGTGTAGGCAAAGAAGTCAGCTGAGGTATCCTGATGGCTGTCCCTTTAGCTCTCTCTCCAGAGCTACAAACCCCAGTCTATCCTCACAGGACTCTAGTCTGCTCCACCCTCCATTCACTGAAGCTCAGGCTGTGTGGCTACAAATGAGGTTTTGTGCATTGGCCCTATAAGTGGGCACCTGCATCTCTAGCAGACCCCTGTCTCGTCCTGGTAGACAGAAGCCCCACTCATATTCCCCAGATATTATGTGGGTGCCTCCTCTTAGCTCTGGTGCTTTGGGCTGGGGAACGTTGTTTGGGGTTGAGACCCCGCGCTTGTCAGGGGGAACCTTTGCATCTGAGATACCCCTCTGGAATCTTCGCCACTGCTCTGAGCAAGGCCAGCCCTTCCTGCATCTCTGCCCTTCCTACCGGTCTCGATGTAACTACTTCTGAAAACTCTTGGTTATAAGACTTCTTTTCAGCTTCAGTTGGTTATTCAGGTTGAGCTCTGTAATTCAGTTTTAATTCATGCTTAGTCCTGGGAGGAGGAGAGACTAGCTTCCACCTACTCTGTCTGCCATCTTGGATCTGTCATGTATTTCCTCCATTTTTAAGGCAGGATAGTATTTCATTGTGTGTGTGTGTGTGTGTGTGTGTGTGTATGTGTATATATATATATATATATATATATATATATATATATATATACCATATTTTCTTTATCATCCATCAATGAAAGTTATTCTACATTTTGGCTATTGTGAATAGAGCTGCAATATATTTATTACTATATGGTTTTGATTTATATTTTATAATATTCTTACTGGGAAGTAATTTGCATATATCATAATAACAACTATAATTCTTATAACAAAAAGAATTAGAAACTGGACCCCTAGAGGCACGGATAGCAGCAGACAGGTGGACTTCATGTACGAGTCAAGATTATAGTTGCATTCCATAGTACTCGAAGGGAATTACAAATACCTTTTTCCTAGAGGTACTGAGTGGCAGCGTAACAATAGTCCTTAGAGACCCACCCCCACAGTAGTTCCCTCCTGCCCATTCTGTCTATTATGTGAACATGGGCTGTCTAGACAATAGGGGACTGTAGAAGGTCTTAGGATGATGATAAGAATGAAAGGAATAACAAATGTAATGTGAGTAGAGAGTGGCTGGCCCACAGTAGGCATTGAATAAATATCAACTATTATTATTTCATTATTTTTATTCCTTGTCAGCCACTGTTGTATCTGAAAGAGACCATAGTTAGGGCAAACTGCATGGGATTTGGAAGGAAAGCAAGAATTTTCATCTTCAGAAAGTTTGAAGAATCATCTGAGTTATTTGAAAAGTCCCATGAGATACCCTCTGGTCTCCTTCTTGGAGCACACCTCACCAGAAATCACAGACTGTGTCATTTAATTCTTACACCTCTGATAATTTGGGTTAGGCTGATTTTTATCAAAACGGTATCACCATCCTTTTATCCTTTTATCAGTGGTGACTTTGATAGCAGTAAGTCTGGATTATTAGGACGAGGGAGGGCAGCCCAAGACAAGATAGGCCTGGGCTGGGATCACCTAGGAGGCACTGGTTTCAAGCAGCACGGGTGTCAGGAAAACATGTGCCAATTACAGAGCCCTTAATGGAGTGAAGGGAGGGTTAAATGGAAGGGAGAGAGAATAGAAAAACACTTCCCATTGCCCAGAGTGAGTCTGGTACTGCAATTAGACTATTATTGACCAGCTCTTTTTTCTTAAAAAAATTTTTTAAAGCCTTCTGAGAAAAATACCTGATCCTGTTAATACTTAGAAACAAATGTATTTATCAAGTCTTTAACTTCGCATCCCTTTTTAATTTATTGCCTAAAATTATGTTGGTTACTTAAAAGTGACTGCAACTAAAGATTTTACCAGAATTCTACATGAAAGTCAAGTTTCCAATAAAAATGCTACAGTCAAAAGAATTTGGATCTTAAATTGAGGACAGACATGACTTTGTTTAAGTGTATTTTCATAGGGAGTAAAACTTAAACCTAATTTTTAACATAAACATACGTTTGAAAGGAACTTAGCACGGGACTTCTTGATTTATGTGTTTATATACACAAATAACTTCATTGGCCTGGTCTCTACTTCAGCATTTCTCTGTAACTTCCTTTATGCCATTTCCTTCATTCTCATTCCCAAGTCTAGATTTTCTGCTTTGACAAGTCCCGTGCTCTTATTTCTATTGCCTCTTCTCTCACTTTTGTGTCTATGGTCTCTCTCTGTCTTCATTGGCTTCTTTCCCTTAGTCATCAATTATTTTAAAGCTTGCCACCCTAATGTCCCAGGATGCCTTCTATTTGTCTTACGTCTCCTAGTTTTCTCCGTGTGACCACCCTCTGACATACTTGAAAAGTGTGCGACATGGGTCTACATTTCAGAACCACAGAACTCGAGGGTCCAAAGCTAGTATGACAGTCTGTGCCTGAAGAAGCTCAGAGTCCAGGAGTGGAGTACTCGGAGCTGGAAGTTCAGCCGTCTGGGAGTACTCATTACATTATTCCAGGAGTTGAAGTAGTTTCCTCGGAGGAGTTGAGTTTTGAATACCGGCTCAAAGATGAGTTGGTGTTTCCACTTGGACAGAAGTGACAGCAAGAAGGACGTTCCATGTAGAGGAACTAGTAAGTCCTAAGTTGGAAAGAGCACGAAGCAAAAGGTGTGTAGGAAAACCTCAAGTGATTCTGTGTCACTGGAGTATTATATACAAGGGACAGTGACTGGTAAGAAATAAAGTTGAGAGGCACGACCAAATGAACTCTTTTTTCTAGGCATCTAGATCTTTTCTAGGCCAATGGATCTTCAGGAGGTCTCCCATCTCAACAATCCCCTTTGCCTTTTTCCATTCAAGGATGTATTGCCTAGACAGGCTTTCTAGAAATTGGGCTTCTCACTAAATCTACCTTTCCCTGTATGTTGTGTTTTGAATACTGTACTCTTTATGCAACATACTGCTTGCTAACCAGGAAGAGTTAATGTGTGGATAGCTGCTGGTTCGGAGACTATCAGATGGCCACCAGCATTTTTCTTGCTGTCTCCAGTGAAGGTACACGGCCACCCTGTGAGTGACCCCATTCCCCAGCCTCTCTCGCAGGTCGGTGTGTTCTGTACGGCTAAGTTCTGCCCCCTGGGGTATAAGTAGAAGTGAGGTTGCCATATCTCCAGTTCATGTTTCTAGAACGGAATGTGTGTGCACATGTCTGGCTCTTCCCACTGGTTAGGAGACAGCAAGACCTAGAACAACTGTTCTGGAACAGAGAGGAGGCACCCAGCCAGATCTTGAACAGTTACGTGAAAGAGAGATAGAGTTCAGTGTAAGCCATGTTTGGGTCTCTGTTGTAGCTGGGTAGCCTATTCTGTAGCTAACATAATTGCAGAGTGGTTTAATGGGTTTTAAAGCACTGAATCAAGATAATAATGGACTTAACAGGAATATTCAGCAAAGAGTATCTCAATTTACAACAATTATCCCAAGGTTGGGCATCCCAGATACATGAATATATTGACAGGACAGATCCATTTAGCAACTGGTGTCCTGTAGCACTTCTCAAATTACATCTCAAAAAACAGAGAACCCAATTTGAGGGACATCATACAGAATTAACTGCCTGTATACTTAAAAAATATCAAGGGCAAGAAAGAACCACAAATCAAGGCTGAGGAACTATTTCAGATTAAAGGAGACTAAAGAGACATGGCAACTAGATGCAATGTGTGGCGACAGACAAGGAAAAAGAACTGTAATCGACATTATTGGAGAAACTGATACAATTTAAACATGGACTGTCTATTCATTATATCAGCTCTACAAATCTGGACTTTGTTAACTGTGTCATGGAGAAAAAATCTTTGTTCTTAGAAGATAACACTGAAGGATTCCAGTTTAAAGCTTTGTGATATCTGCAACTTACTCTAAAATGGTTCTGAAAAAAATATAAAAACATGCACATACACACATACTCTACGAAAAAAGAGAAATGGAAAGAGAGACTAATAAAGCAAATGGAGAGAAATGTAAACAATAGGTGAGTTGGTGGTAACAGTAGTATATATACTAGCAAATCTTCTGTAAGTTTAAAATTATGTCAAAATAAAAAAAAGGAGTATAATGTGCTCTTTATCAACCATCAGCAATATCATCAATAGCCGTGTACTTTTATTTTAATATGACCTGTCAATTAATCATGGCTTTGCCAACACATTTGGCTGGGTGTGCTTGCAAGTGCCCCTTCATTTTGGGCCCATTTCCAATGCTCCAAATTTTCCCTGAAGCTAAATTTGTCACAATAGTTGTGAAGTCAACACATTTCAGACACTGGCAAAATAGAACCGTTGTCCATCTTTCATCTAAGAGCAGATGTGGACTTCGGACATGCATATCAGGTAGATTTAGAGGCTAATTTTTGGGAATGGACTACAATACAGTTAGAGAGATTTTAGTGATCTGTAAAAATACCAACTTTAGGGACGTGCTACAGAATAACTGCCTGCACACTTCTACTTCGAAAATATCAAATACAGGAAACACAGAGCAAGACTGGAGAACTAGTTCGGATTAAGGGAGACAAAAGAGACGGGGCAACTAAATGTGGTGTGCTGTTATCAACAAGAAAGAAAGAGCTTTGAAGGGATATCATTACAAAAATTGGTAAAATTTGAACACGGACTGAAAATGAGATAATATTAACTCTGAATTTCTCGATCGTGATAATCGTGATACGCAGACAGGGGAGGAGGGGGTTGGGAAGGAGAGAGGGGTAGTATTGAAAGACATGTACTGCATGATCTTTATACCACAAGGGTTGCTCTACATCAGAAACAGCTTGCACTCCAGTAACACCGTCTTCTGCTCGTTGATAAACAGAGACAACAGATGCATTATATACCAGACATCTCAGTGATTCCTTCTGATTTCATCAGTAAGTCCTGAAAGGTAGATTACTTAGAGAATGGATATCGGGTAGCATATTAACTAATTTTCTTCAAATGCTGGTTAGAAATTCATTCATTCATTCATTCATTCAACAAGAATTCTTAAGCCCTACTAAGTGTCACCACTGAGTTACCGGTAAGTTCTAAAGTGTCACAATTTGCCCCCCAAGTGCCTATAGTGAAAAGTTTGAATGAGGGAGACAAGGTTAGTTGAGAACATAAGTCACATAAAAATTCATTCACACTTGTGTCATGTGATCCTCTTTTTCTTCTCTATCATTTTCTCTTAACATAAATAAGTTAAGGACAGGCACATATAAAGGAACATATAGCATCGTTTATAAAAAGAATTTATGGAAATCACATACATTTTCCACTGAAGTTAAATGTGTACAGGGAGGTGTTGGCCAGAGGGCGCGCACGCCCCGTTATAAGATAAAGGAGCTTTGGGTGTCGAATACACAGCATTGTGAGTACAGTGGACAACACTGTGTTCTGTATTTGAAAGTCGGTAAGAGAGTAAATCTTAAATGTTTTCGCCACAGTAAGATGGTGATTGGGAGATATGATGGAGGTGTCAGCCAAGGCTGTGGTGCCAGTCATGGTGCTGTGTGTAGGTATATCAACCAGCACGTTGTCCGCCTTAAACCCCTTACACAGGGTTACAGGTCAGTTACACTTTAATAGTGCTTGAAGACAATTGAATGCAAATAGCAACGATACATTAATTAAACGAGGAAGCCATTGGACTGAGGAGGCTCTAATGCGGTGCTGGCCCATGTAAGCAGACCAAAATCTACACCCGTAAATTCCCAAAGGTTACAAAATCCAAACCTAAGGGCAGCCACTCACAGCCAGCTAGGCTTTGAGCAGTAGCCAATCAATAATTTCTTTACTTTGCGTCTGCCTTTTTCTACAAAAGTGATTCCTCTCTTACTGGTGGAGGGCTTTTAACCATTTCCAGTTTGTTACTGCCTGATTCTAATCAATTATTGCTCAGATAAACTCTTAAATTTTAATACATTTTCACTTTATGTTTTATGTTTCAGCTTCAGCTTATGTTTTAACAGTAAGTCTGTGATAACACAAGTAAATATAAAAACCTAGTATTTACTTTCTAGTCAAATATCATGTCACTGTTCCAAATGGGATTTTGGTGAACTTATTACTCATTTTTCTTTCCTTCATGGCTTCATGCAAAGAGATTTATCTATAGCAATTCTTAACAAAATAGCAACGTGTTAGTAGCTGACAATCATCCCACATCTTTCAGCTCAGCCCTCTTTGGTAACATCTGCACAGGTGAACACGGCTCAGGCTTGGCACCTCTCTTGGGAACCCAGGGTGGCTGGATCTGAGAAGCCTGCGTACTACCTGGAGGGCAGCGGAAAAGGCCGGGCTCGCAGCAGGTGCCGGCTCCTCCCACTGGGAAAACAAAGCCCAGTAATGGCCAGTGTCTTGGCCAACAGAAACATCTCTTCATTTGAGGGCAGGAAGGTTAGGAAAGGGTATTGAGATGGTGGCAAAAGTTTCCCTTTCTACCGTTTCACATGATCTTTATTAAAGATCTGTTGGTGCGTGATAAGCCCCTCATTCATTGTAAACTGCTTGAGGGCGGATGGCCCATCTTAACAGATTTTGTATTATCTTTATTTATAATAATAGGGGCTAATCCATGTTTGATGATTGTGTTCATTGCTTTGTACTTTAGATGACATTTAAAAAAAAGCATTTTGAGATCTCCAGGTCCTTCAGACATGATTATAAACATATTTTTATTGTACTGTACGTGTACACAGTTGTCGGTTAGTAGTTATTTCTGGATAAAGTAGCTGCTGCAAGACTACAGCATATCAATAGTTCTACACTATGTGTGTAGTTATGGAACAGCATTATTCAATAGCATAAAACTAATTACCCAGAATGAAATGCAGTGCTCATTGCTTTTGAACTCTCTTAATATGGGGTCTATACCACAAGACTGAACAAAACAGAAAATTATGCTGTTGAAAGAAAGATTTCTGGAGATTGTGTTTGATACCATTTATTTTTTCTCTGGAAAGATCTTCGAATCAAGTGTTAACTTTGTAATTACATAGTTACCTATTCCAAAGGTCACAAATATACCAAGAAACATCTGGAAGATGTCCTGAAGGTATTTTGTCCATCTCTTAGCCTAAAATTGTATCCATCCATGATTACTTTGTAAGTTTCTTGTGGGTATGTGCTTTGGCATACATATTTATATCCCTCAAGTATCTATTTATATTGTTTGGCACATAATAGACATTCAGCAAATATTTATTGAATGCATTCATTGTCCTACCTTAAAACATTGGCTGTAAAACAAGTTTCCACAAATATCTGAGCCTATTCATTCTGTCAACAGCTTTCCAGGTGATCTCAGGGTCAGTGTATTAATGTCAGTGATGAAAACTGTGAAATTAGATTGGAGCACAGAGACCTGGAATTTCTGACAAGACCTAGTCTTGGTCAAAACATCTTCTAATATATTAACATTGTCTTCTGTTTTTCAGACAACAGAAGGACATCACGGACACATTACTAAATTAGATAACTCAGTGAATGTATCATGTTCAGTGCTAAGAGCTAAGCAATGATTAGATTACTTGTAGATTATAAGGTGGTGAATGGTGGACAGAACTTCCATGGATTTATTCCTAATTGTAGTTGGGAATTGATTCCCTCCTTAATTTATTAATTTATATAGACAAAAACTGCTATTTATTTAACAGTCTTTATGGTAACCAAGGAAAACACAACAATGATGAGTTTATATTCTAGAAATACACCTATAGTAGGCAGAGTTTCACTACATTGTTATTGACTAATGTGTAATTTCTGGAGTAGTGTTTCTTAAACTAGCATTCTTGTTCTCTTTATATGGTCCAGTGTTCCTCCAAAAACATTTCTTATTTTGTGTTTGTATTATGAAGATACTTAAAACATAATATAAAGAAAAAAGTAAAGAGACTTAGAATCCTTTAGATAACATTAGAATTGAGCATTGTCATGTAGTTTTAGAGTTTGTGACTATATTGACTTTTGAGACAACACCAAGATTTTTATATTGATATCCCTGCCCTTTTGGGGATCCAAAGATACACATTCCTGGGTCCTAGATATATGAATTAAAAAAAAATCACTCTAGAATAGAACACTTGCAAAGAACTCCACAATCCTCTTAGGTTAGAGAACCACTAACCCACTCATTACTCTGTTATGGAAAGAATTAGTGAAAAGAAACTTGAAATGTTAATACCATAGGTGCTGTGAGATGCTGTTACTGCCATTACCTGGGTGAGAATGGTGTTGGTGTTGCTGAATGAAGTGGTCACATCTGCCATAGAAATCCTGAGAGACTGTTCCTGACTCAGTCACTAGGGATCTTCTATGTAACAAAAAGAACTTCGCCACAAGAGAATCCCGTGAGATTACTATGTATGATTCAGGGGAACAACAGAATCTGTTATCTGAGTACCTAAAGAAGCTTTCAATTTTAAATCCTATATTAGCTGAAGTTTGAAAAATAAACTTAAAAAAATGGTCTGGTTTCAAAATGATCTCCACTGAATTTTTCCTGAAGCACATTTCTCTCAGAGTTTTCCCTCATAGACCTTGAATCTGCATGCTTCTGATTTACTTACACCTGACTCATCAAATATGTTTTTAAAGTGTTCTTTGATGTCTAAGGAACCTAAATAACATTTGTGAAAAATGTTTAAGTCTGAAAATCGTGTTTTCAACACAAGAGAAATCGCAAGTGAGCCAGTCTGAAATGCCACGGATGTTGCTCTGACCATCTGCTGTGCGGCCCCCACAATCACATCTCTGTGACTGACTCAGTCCTTGGATAGGGGCAAACTGGAGTGGAAACCAAAAACCTTCATTCTCTTCTTGCCGCCCCACTGCAGATACAGTGGAGTGCTATATTTAAGAATGAAATGTTGTATTTGCAGTTAAATTCAAACAGCTGTTTTATTTCTTTAAAAAGAATGATTATCCAGTAGTTTCACTAGTATGGATAGTGACAGATTTGGAAGCTTTAAAAAAATTGAAAAGAATATAATAATTTCTTAAATTTTGGAGTAACTAAGTCTAGACTAATTCTGGAACATCTCTCATCTTGTTTTGACCCAAAATAGATGTGCCTTCTACACCTGGAAAAACTATTGCGTGGGTGATTCACTTAAAATGTATGAAGCCACCTGTGGCAAACAAGGCGCATGCTTCTTATTCACTAGCTTAGGGTTACTCGCTGAACAGCAGAGATGGACATGCTTTCTGCATCAATGTGTTTGCATAAAGTTCTTCTCATAATCTCACCACAGGTGCAAGAGATGGCTGTGGACGGGTGTGGAGTCAAGTCCAAGTAGCCAGCTCACACAGGAACCTCATCTACGACTAGGGTTTGAAACAGCTCAGCCAATGGGCTGCAGCACATGCGGGGAGTGACAGGAAGGATGGAATACAGAGGCTTATGAGCTACTTCAAGAGGGTGAATGACAAAGGCAGAGAAAAATACACTGCACTATTCGATACAGTATCCACAAGCCACATAAAGCTTTTAACATGAGAACTAATTAAAATTAGTTAAAACTGAAGATTTAGTTCCTCAGTCACAGTAGCCACATATTAAGGGTTCAATAGTCACATTTGGGACAGTCGAAACATAGAACATTTATATCATCACAGATACAAACCTTCCGAATTATATCAAACATGATGATCTTTGCTCCAGGTTAAAAGCAAAGTCTTACCTTTGCCTAGTGAGGTGTGGTCGAAAGATCCATTTTTATTGAATGTAATAAACAAAGGAGAGATGTCGCATTAAGAGTCACTGCCATTTGGATAGATGCCACCATTTTAAATACGGAAAGAATGGTTAATTTCTGATTTTCCCTTAAGAGAAGGCATATCTTGAGGTCTCTAAGTATCCTAAAGGCTTTCTTAGTATAATTATTTAAAAAATATTTTGTGTATAAGTTATGTTATTAAAAAAAAATACTTGCAAGCGCTATGGGGTTCCAAAGGAAACACAAGTCAGCTCTTAAATGTGGCCTCCTGAGTCCCACGTGACATGCCTCCTGTTTCTCCGCCTTCTGCCCGTCAACTCCTCCTTCCATTCATGTCAGCTTAGCACGCTGAGGGCCCTTACGGCTTCTGAATACAACGAGCTAGTTTTTTGCCCGCGATATGTTGCAAATGCTATTTCCTCAGGCTCGAATTCTCTTCCCTTAGATCTTTGCTCAACTGGCGCATGCTGAATGACGATGGTAAGAGGTGAGGTCAACCACGGTCCTTTTGGATGGCTTTCTTGACAAGCAACCCCTTCCAGCCCCATGCTGTTGTAGCTCTATGTGATTAATCGGTATTTGCCCCTTTACAGTATTTATCACTCCCTGAAATGATTTTAACTATTTGTTTATTTTCTGTAAGCAAGGACCTCGTCTGTCTTCACTGCTGTATACTCAGTGCCTAGAACAGAACCCCATAATAAACATTTTTTTAAAGAATTAATAAATGAATACATGAAAAAGATAGAGCCCTACTTTCATGGTGCTTATGTTCTAGTGAAGTAATAGCAGTTACCAAATGAGAATTTAATGTATAGTAGATACGTCACCTACGTCAAATTACTGATATAGAAATCTGGTAAAATACATTTATTTATCCCTATTTTGCAAATTAAAAAGGTGTCTTAGATCAGTTAACTAACTTGCACAGATTAAGATCGTCTGAGTAACTTGCACAGCTAGTAACGGGCGGAGGCGGAACTGAACACAGGCGATCTTAGTCCAGATCAGCACTGCGATCAGAAGGCTCTCTCCTTTTCTCCTTTCTGTGTACATTTCAAAATTAATTCCCTCAACTGGGTTCCAATCCTCTCGAGTCCTTGATGCCCGAGGCTTACTTTGGGTGAATAATAATAGTAATCTACAATATTTAAAATCCTTTACAGTTTATATAGCAGATTCAAATGTTTTATATTTTTGGATCCTGATAACTAACCTGTGAACTAGGCAGGAAAGATTATTATCAGCAAAATCACCCAGTGGAGAAGATATTTAGCATAAAGGAAGAAATCGCTATTTTTGCATGTGAGAAAAACAATGTCACCCTGATTTAAAATGTCACCCCAATTTTGAAAATAGCCTTTGGCTTCTCCGTGAAATCATTGGAATGAATGGTGGAAGACAGGAAGCACTACTCTGCATGAATAAACCATGAAATATATTTGACAATAAATTTTTCAATTAATGTGGAAATATTTGCTTTGAATCTTGGCTCTTGAGGATTTAAGTCTCAGCCAAATATTAAAAATATGTTTTATTTCATTGCCCAAGTGCGTGACAGACACTTAGATCCCCGAGAAACTGAAAACTGCCATTTTTGAAAATCCTGAATGTGGATTAGGCTGATGGACTGATTGTGTGGGGAGAGTTAGGTTCAAGGTGACACTTCATCACAGCATTTAGCTCCTCACTCTGTGGGTCTGCAGAGAGATGGGGGCTTTTACTCTGACCAACTTGCAGAGGGCAGTTTTCCTGGGTCTCTTGATTATCGGTAGAATTCTTTTCACCTTACTGAATATGCCATAAAAAGAAAGTTGATCAAAGATCTTAGAACAAAAAAGTTATTTAGAATTGTGCACCTTCAGAAGGATCCGTTTGATGTCTCAAATATATAATAATAACGCACTTTCAATTATTTTATAAAGATTTCAACAAAGGCATTTTAGTCAATATCTTAGTGGATCCCCAGTTTTAAGAGCTCTGCTTTACTGAGAGTTGGAATTTGTTCTTGACCTATATCCAGTTTAGTTTATTAAAAATCAATTTGACATATATCGAGTGCCTCTTATGTGTGGGCACCACATTCACACACAGCCCTTGTGCTGAACAAGAAGAGATGAGAAAGAGATAAAAAGGGAGCAGTAGGTGAAGGAGTTAAGTTAGACAAGACAGAGTGGCAGCTTTGCCCGCTGTACAGGTAGCTGTACCGTGCCTCAGGGCTTTTCCTGTACGTATGAGCCTTGCAAAAGACCATTGGCCTCCGTTTTGAACCAATGCCCTCCCAGAGTAACTAGAGAATGGATAGCACTTAGTTTTTCTACATGAAAATGTTGTTACTTCGTGTTAAATTTAAACAGGTGCAGTTTATAACAACCACACAGCATATGTAAACATGAATTTTAGGGTCAGAAATTATATTTGGGGGATATTTTGTTAAAACAATGTATTGAAATGGACTGTGTCATTTTTAAAAACTAAAAATTCTGAAGTAAATACCATGCCTGCAGCATCACTTCACAGCAAGAGCAGCTCCTGCCTCCCACAGGTTTTACAGCCCTGTGCTACTGACAGTGCGACCAAGCAGAGGACCAGTTGCTTCAAATAATCTGAACTCAGCTTTGCTTTCGTTGTGGTCATGTTACAGAGCAAGGGCCAGGGACATCCAACGATGTCCCAACCCTGCACTAGGTCCGTTACGCTCGCCGCCAATGGAAAGACGTCTCTCAATGCCAGAGACTTGTGAAAAGGAAAAGAATTATTTATTTACAAGTTATACAAGCTTGGAATAATGACTTAAGGTCTCCTTTAAAATATTAAAGTTCTATAGAATACCCACAAGCACACACAGTCCTTCCTTCCCCCGCTTTGCCCAGTCCAGGGTACTGTAGGAAAAGTAGAAGCGTGATTCAGGCAGATTCTCAGTTCTGGCACCATCCGATGAGTTGCCACTATGATCTCCAATTAATCCAAAAAAACTAATTAATCCAAAAGCATGTTAATCCAAAAGCATGCGGCACCTTCTCATGGCCCACCAGCAAGAGTCCTTTCACCCCTTTTCTTCCAGGCAAAGTCTCTGCTGCTTCCTAGGCACGTGGCAAAGGGAGCCCCAAAGCCTCTGGGTTCTCCCCTCTTGCCAAAAAGCGGTCTCTTCCTCCTTTCCCAGTTATATCTTGTGACCCCAGTCACTTCCATCCCCCTGGCTCAAAGCATGGCCACAGCTATTTAACATATCCATGAAACCAGTTAAAGGTTATAGATATGCTAAATAAGCCTGCCAGAGGTTAGCTGCAAAGCAGCTGTTATGCAAAACAGCTCTGCATGGCCCTGCTCCAGGAGTCCTATCCCCCCCAGTTCAGACTTGTGGGGCTGAGGACATCCTATATATATTTCTAATATTTCCTGGACACCTTGAGTTCTGGACCCCATTACAAATCCCCATTTGGGGCCCCCCTCTCGGCTGCACCCTGTTACAATGAGACAAATTCACATGGACTATCGAATCCTGTGGAGGAAAAGGGACGGCTCAGCCACTCTCTCAAGAGGAGAGCCCCTGACCCTTGCCTTGACAGGCTTTTATTGCTTTTCTGGACACGTTACATTGAGGACGGTCCTCATTTACTATGCACAGGTTCACTTTAGGTGGTTACCTTTTATAGAAAACAAAGAAGAGGATGTTGCTAATTACATTAAGAAGGAAGGATATTTGCAAATGTAAAGGGAAAAGTGATTGAACTGGTTACACTCATCCTTGGAAGCTTTAACATAGTTTTAGGAAGTTACTTTAAAGATATGCAGTAAACGTTTGTTGCCTCAATTCAGGGTGAGGGAGTTTTAGCAAAAAGCAAGTCTCAAAGTGGCCTATGTACAATGCAGGCCTGATTTCCCATGGGAGAACCCATCTGTGGTTATGGATCCTGTGTACTGGATCTCGCTTTCCACTGGCCTTTCCGAGTGGGAGCTGGGCCCACATTATGCAGAACGGTCTCCTATACACGTATCCTAATACAAACAAATTGTTAGCTGGGAAAGGTTAAGACTGAGGCAGAAACTTTATTGAAGTTGCAGAATAAATCTTTAACCAACCAGTAAGAAACCTGGTGACATTGAAGAATGCCATTTGCTTCAAGGCCAGCTTTACCCAGGGGCTCACCACCACTACAGCACAAAATAATCTGCTAAGGTCAAAGTAGGTAAAACTCAGATGGTTGCAACCTCAAGAGGGAATCAAGAAAGGCTTTATAATGATGGGGACTTTCAAGTTAAACCTTCAACAACATGTAGGCTTTTATAAGCAAAGATAAGATGAGGCCAGTTGAGATTCTTGGGGTGGAAAACAATGTGAGCAAGGGGAAAAAGGAAAAACCAGAGCTGGCTTTAGGGAAAATCAGGGAGACTTGAGTCTCTATAGCAGAAAATTCTCGTTGGCAAATCATTGATACTATGGATAGAAAGGAGCCTTCTGACATATTGTGACCCATCTTAAATTTAATAGAAATTGAAGCCATTGAAAATAAGGTATAAATATGTGAATCTAAATGTTTATTTATAAAACATTTTAAAAAGTGAATTTTCATTTAATAACTTTGAAGAATAGGGAAATTTGTACAAAATATCATTTATATTCTTTTTAGTAAACTCCAGAACTGTTATTGTTACTTGGGTATATATTTTTCAGTATTTTTCCACACCTACATTATATTGCAGATTATAAACATTCTTTGGATTTTTATGCTACTCTTTTTTGACTCAATAGGAATTTTCTAATTCTCATTAATTTTTAATTTACTCTTTGTTATATTAGCATAATAGTTCATTAAATGAACATAACTGTTTCCTTAACTATTACTCTGTTGTTAAATATTTAGTCTTTACAAAACTTTTGGTATTATAAATAAATAACATTTTTATTAATTTTTATATACAATTTCCCCTTATATTTAATATTGTTCCTTGGTGTGATTGTTAGGTGTCAGTATTTACTTATTCTATTCTAGCCATACTAAGACTTCAAGCTTTTGTATGAATTATTTATATAATGTATATATTTTTCTGAGTCTGTGATATTTGCTGAAAATATTTTGTTTAAATAATTTTTGCCCTTTTTATTATTAATTATATTTGACATGCCCAAAACATTGCCTTCTACTATTTTAAATATTTAGTATAAACTCAAAAGGTTAATCGCACCAAATGCCATAAAGACATGGATAAAAATAATACAAATAGTTTCCATGCATTGATATCTATTCAGCTGGTCAAAAATATACATCTATCGATTTGTCTTAATAGAACTTCAATTAAAAAAAATCATAGAATTTTCTTCTTTTAAATGTCACTTAAATTTAATCATATTGCAGTCTAACTTCTAAGAGAGATGGTTCATCAATTTTTATTTTTTAAAATTAACATAAAGTGGGTGCTATGGTCTGAATGTTCGTGTCCACCCCCAATCCATGTGTTAGAAGCCCAATGTGATGGTAAACAAGAAGAGGTGGGTTTTTAGATGGTGCTTAGGTCATGAAGGTGAAACCTTCATGCATGGGATTGCTTTCCCTTTTTCTAGTTCTTTGAGGTATACATTTAGATCATTTATTTGAGACATGTCTTGTTCCTGGAGGTAGGCATTTATTAATATGAACTTCTTTCTTAGAACTGCTTTTGCTGTGTACCATATATTTTGATATATTTCCATTTTTGTTTGTCTCAAGGTGTTTTTAAAATTTTCTTTTATTTCTTCTTTGACCAGTCAATCAAGTAGCATGTTGTTCAGTCTCCAGATATTTGTGAATTTTCATTGTCTTTGTGTAATTAATTTTTAGCTTCACCCCATTGAGGCTGGAGAAAATGCTTGATATGATTTCAGTCCTCTCAAATTTATGGACCTGTGTTGTCGCCTAATCCATGATCTAGTTTGGAAAATGTTCCATGTGCACTTCTGAGGAATGTGTGTTCTGTGGCTTTAGATGAAATGTTCTGTAAGTATCTGTTAAGCCCATCTGGTCTATTGTGCACTTAAAGATGATGTTTCTTCACTAATTTTCTGTCTGAATGACATATCCATTGATGAAAGTGGGTTAAGTTCCCTACTATTATTGTACTGCTGTCTGTGTCTCACTTTAGATTTGTTAATATTTGCTTTATGTATGTAGGTGCCCCTATGTTGGGTGAACAAATCTTACAAATGTTAAATCCTCAGTTAGATTGACCCTTTTATCATTATACAATGCTCTTTCTTTCTCTTATTACAGCTTTTGTTTTAACTTTTATTTTGTCTTTTGTAAGTATAGCTACCGCAGCTTTTTTTTTTGTTTGTTTTTTTTTTTTTTTTGGTTTCCATTTGCATGCAATAACTTTTTCTATATTTTCACTTTCAGTCTGTGTGTCATTACATCTAAAGTGTGTCTCTTACAAGCAGCATACAAATGGGCCCTGTTTGTTTAATCCATTCAACAATTCTACATTTTTTGATTACAGAATTTAGTCCATTTACATTTAAAGTGATTATCGATAGGTAAGTGCTTAGATGCTTGTTAATTGTTTGCTGGCTGTGTTTATATTTTCTCTCTGTTCCTTTCTTTTTCTCTTTCTTGTGGTTTGGACTTTCTTTGGTGGTGTGCTTATATTCCTTTTTCTTTATCTTTTGTGTATTTACTATAGGTTTTGCTTTGTGCATATAATCAGCTTACAAATAACTACTTACAACAGTCTATTTTAAGTTGACAACAACTTTAGTTTAATCCTGTTCTGAAGCTCAACATTTTTACTGCTCCCTTCAGTGTTTTCTGTTTTTGATGTCACATTTCACATCTTTTTCCCATGTGTGTCCCTTCACTAATGATTGTAATCAGTTATTTTTACTACTTTTACTCTGTAACCTTTATATACTAGCTTTATAATTAACCTACTACCTTTATTATATATTTACTTTTCCAGTGAAATTTATTCTTTCATATGTGTTCCTGTTACTAGTTAGCACTTTTTCTTTTCAACTTACAGAGTCCCTTGGGCATTTTTTGTAAGGGCTGAACTCCTTTGGTCTTAGCTTGTCTGGAAAACTATCTCCTTCAATTCTGAGTTATATCTTGGTTGGAAGTTAAAGAAATTATTTTGAATATATTATGCCATTCTGTTTTAGAGGCCTTTAAAGTTTGTGCTGAAAAATCTGCTGATCTCCTTATAGGGGTCCTTGTAAATAATACATTGTGTTCCTCTTGATGCTTTTAATATTCTCTTATCTTTAACTTTTGCGATTTTAATTATAATGTGTCTTGATATGAATCTCTTTGAGTTCATGTTATTTGAAAATTTCTGGACTTCCTGGACATGGATGTTTGTTTCCTTCCCCAGGTTAGAAAAAATTGCAGCCATTATTTCTTTAAAGAAGATCTCTGCCCCAGCTTTTTGCTTTTTAAGAAAAACCTACAAGAATGGTTTACATTTTATGGGAGTTGTTACTAGGGAGTTTGAAAATGCATTTTCAGGGAGAAGTGAATCATAAAAACTTGGCACAGAGAAAGACAATGGAAAATAAAAATGTAGTCTTTAATTTTTAAAAAATGTGTCACTTTACTACATCTCTCTCTTTTTCTCTCTTTCTCTCACTCTTGTTATTGTAATTACTGTTTCTAGGTTAGTGAAGCTTTCTTGCCCCCATTTTAGGGATTGGCATTAAAATTTTGTATCTCTCGTTTCCTTTTATTATTCTTTTGACTCAGAAGTAGAGTGTTCATCCGCCATTACTGGCATTTTTTCATCCTTTTTCACTGACATTCTGCAACCATTCCTTGGTTCAGAGGGAAGCTCAATGTTCGCCCTTGGTTTTGGTGTTATTGTTGATTCTTACTTCCTATTTTATGCTTTCTAAGATACTAAAAGGAAGGTTTTTTTTTTAATAAGATGTTTTTTAAAAAATTTCTCAAGTAGTCTGCATTTTATCTGGAAGTTCCATGTTGCGGCAGAAATGATGTACGGTTCCAGACCTAGCCCTTTGGAGGTCTGAAAATGTCTGCTCCTGTTTTTCAGGAACCCAGACACCATAGTATAAAAGAAGCTCAGACTATTCTGCTGGAGGGGAGGCCACTTGACGAGGCGATGAAGGGAGAGAGGCAGTGTGGAGGCAATCCGCATCTTCTCGGACCTGCTAGCCCGGGGTTGATGCCAGCCTGTACGACACGGAGCAGAAGAAACACAGGCTACCCACAGAATCAAGCTGGCTCATCATTCATTGTTTTAAGTTGCTACATTTTAGTGTAGTTTTTACATAGCAATTGATAACTGAAACACTGGGTTAGTTTGTGCAGTCTTCATTGAGAGACCGTGGAAAGATAAGAATCTATGTGTAGAATTTTATGAGGACAGGCTTTCTATCATATTCCTTAATGTTATCTTTATTCTACTTGCTTATCTACCAGATTTTAATTTTATTCTGTTTCTAACTGGCTTATTCTCACATCTGTGCTTATTTTCAAATGTATAAATCCCCAATTTTGAGTCTAGAATGATTTTGTTTCATGCCTGCTTGAATTCCCCTGTGCGATCTTCAGGGGAAAATTTCTGCTCAGAGAGCCCAAGATCTATAATGTTGCTTATGGATTCTAGCCATGTCATCTTTTTGGAGGTATATTCACAGAGGTGCATTCACAGCCTTTATTGGGAATAAAATTGTTAAGATCGAATGATAATCTTTTTAAAACATTAATTTGGTAAAATCTACAGGTTTGGGGGCCCAGTGTAATGGCAGAATAATTGCTAAGGCACTGCGAAGGCATTGCTCTACTTAACGTGGGCAATTTTGCACAAGCCAAGTGGAACTAATCAAAACACTGAAGGTAGGTTCTTGCTGCTGGCACTCCCCCAGCATTCACCAGTCCAGCTGTTTACAAAGCCAGAAATATGACTTTATATATTGTGAGTAAATTGGATTTTTTGTGATAAACCATGGTTAAAATTAAACAATAATTCCTTCTAAAGAGAACTATTAGATAGTGATGTTTTCAGCTATTAGGTTCTTATTGCACCTGCCGCTGGTCCATCAAGGGTAACACAGGCATAGGCTTAGGCAACGTGACCATTTTTAACCCATTTTCAATATGTGTGTCTCTTTTTCACAACAGAATGTCTCTATGTGTACGTTGGAGCCCCTGTGTGAGGTATGGTCTGGCTTCCCCTTCAACATCACCTCTCTGTGTCTGCCCTCCTCCAGGGCCAGCCCCACGTGGCGGCACGGAGACTGGCAGTGGGGACCCCAGTGATTCTTGCCTGTCACCTTGTTGAGCTTTCTCCAAGATTCTCAGTGCTTGCCCCCTTCACCTTTGACCCCCGAAAGACTCCCATCCAGACTCTCCCTCTCAGTCTGTTCTCTTTATTCTGCAATATCATTGGCCCTTCCACCAAAATTCAGCAGTCTTGTTTTCTGTCCATCAGAACTCTGTTCCTCAGTAGTGGGAAGTCCTCTGAACTAACCTGAAATGAGGTAACGGTGTTAACCCAAATGAGTGTCCCTAAGGATGGGGTTTTTAGGCTACCAGAAACATATTTTTAGACAAAAAGCTACTTTTATTACCTAAATTAGAACCAATTTATCAGTGGTTTTGTAAAGTAGAACTACCACAGCTTACAGAGGGACTTATCTGGAGCACGGGGAACTTCTTTAGCTCTGAGTCTCTGAGGCACAACAGAGACCCCAGAGGTAAGGGAAAAAAGTGAGCAACGGCGAGAAAACTCAGTCAGCACCACCTTGTTTCTCCTTCTATGTCAGGTGAGGAATCACCTTCAGAACCAGGGATGTAGATGCAGGTATGGAATTAGAGAGCCGAGAGGCAGCTCAAGTAAGAGCAGAGCCAAGTGGACGGGAGACCAGAGGAGGCCAGGCAGGCTGGGCTCTTTGCATGTGGGTCATGCCAGGTGACAGACTTCAGTGACTGCACACTTCTACTAGTGTTGTAGAGAGAGTATATGTCGTATGATAGTTTAATAAATAATGATTGACCCACATCCTCAAAAGAGATGGGTTGTGCTTTGTTTAAAAAAGGTAAAGAAGTGAGATCCATTGATAAAATTGTTTAATCATAAGTGGCTAATGTTTAAAAACATTTGCTGCTAAAATAGGTGGAATCTGAGTTATTTGGAGAAGTTACTGATTTAGGAGAGATCACTCTCTAAAAGACATGTGCGTGCGCCTGTGCATATGCGACACACACACACACACACACACACACACACAACCTCTGCTCAGACAAGGAAGTCTGATCGCTGGGTCTTGAGCGTTCCAGCAGGATCAGCTCCGTTGACCTTTCCATTTATCTTGGGGATTATATTACTTTGCCTTTGAATTCACACAATTCCTAATGATTTTCTGCACTCCTTGCTGCCACCTGTTTGTGCTATGGGATTCCCTTTACCTTGCCCTTCCTATCCCAGGCTCCTATTAAGGACAACTGTGTGGGTCCTGAGCTGCTGTCTTCCCCAGTGTGTTGGTGGAAGGGACCATTACCCTGTGTCAGTGTCTTGATTCAATGGGATGAGATATCTGCTAACACCTGCGAGTCACTGGAGACCTGGCCCGGGTGAGACAGAGTGGGAGGAACCAGCACAGAGGAAGGTGCAGTAGAGAAAGCCAGTTAGAGCCAGAACAAAGACACTGCATTGTCTCTGAATAGCTTAAACAAATGCTAGTATTTTGATTTTATGGCTTTATTTTCCCTATTCAGAAATAATAAGACTTCAGCATCATGCATATTGTATAACTTAAAGGTTGAATTGAGAGGTTGGAGGATGGATAAGAATTCTTTTCTTTTCAACCACTGATATGGATATGTACATTTAATAATATACTATTGGGAAAATTGCTATGACAATATTAAATAAGAGTGTTATACATACATTATTATGTATTTTTCTACAGATGATCACCTTGATTTGAAGTAAGCAAATCTGCCAAATTTAGGGATATATTTGTTCTTGGTATTGTATCTCTGAGACACCTAGAGAAGAAAAATTAATTTAATAAAGGCTGAATTTTTTTGAAAGTGTTGCCCATTATATGCCATGGGGGTGGGGGAGAAAGCTAGACCTGCTGAACCCCTGTACCCCAAATACACTTGTTAGTCCTCTCTGAGCACTTCCAGCTCAAGTTCAGCTTAGAATCCATCAGTTTCTTTATTCCATGAAGAGGCAATTTGTCGAAAATCTCTGAGTCTATAGAATTCAAAATAAAAAAAAAAGGCATGATAAAAAAGGCGCATCTTACTTAAACACTTTCTTAAACCCCAAGTTTTAAAACAAATGGAGACAACTGTACTAGAAAAGCAATAAAAGAAGAAGAAGGAAGAAGAAGGAAGAAGGAAGAAGAAGAAGGAGAAGAAGGAGAAGAAGGAGAAGATGGAGAAGAAGGAGAAAGAAGAAGAAAGGCTAGAAAAAAAAAACGGCTATCTGGAACCCTTAACAAATGTATTATTTTGCTTCCAAATAAAGAACAGATGGAATTCGGAGCTTCTTAGGCTAACAGGAATCATTTCTTATATTAAAACAGCACAGTGATTAACATTAGCCTCCATGCAAAAAATGTGAGAGTAATTTTCAATATGTGCCTAAAAGTCCTCCCTGTCCTTGCCCTATGGCTGTTGGTTAGAGATGTTTCTTTCATTTCCCAATTAAAAATTTTTATTTTCCCATTTAATTAAAAGTATATAAGTATATGTATCTATATACATATATATATACTTACATGTGTGTTACACACACACACACACAATGAGATGTGAGTTTCTTATACACATATATTATTGGTTGGAGCTACTGTATTAGGGTCACAATGCCTTACCTCATGGATAATGATGACTTTGCTCCAAAGGGGTAATGAAAACATGCTTACTCATCAGTCGCACGAAGTTACATAATAAGCTTTTGCTTTGAGCTTATCTATGGGAACCTTGGTTAACAGCGATCCTTTTAAGAGAATCTTGGGTGAAAAAGGTAAGGTAGGATAAGAGGTACAAACTTCTAGTTATAAAGTAAGTCACAGGAATGTAAAATGCAGTACAGGGTATATAGTCAATAATTTTTAATAACTTTGCATGGTGACAGATGGTTACAATTGTGGTGACCACTTTGTTAGGTATATACGTATGGAACCACTACGTGGTACACCCTAAACTAATATAATACTGTATGTTGTCTATAATAATAAAAAAAGCAACTTGAAAGCAGGAACGCGGTACCCATTAAATAGCTGGGTTGCTTTCAATCCTCTTCACTCAGCACTTGACTTACACTACTGCCTTTTGTTAAATTTTTGGTCTTATCTTATTTTAACATTTTATTTTACATTCAACAGTGTTCATACACTATAATTTGTTTTGTCCTTTGTATTATTTTCTTCAAATTAATGGCTCTTAATCTTTATCATATTAACACATATATTTGTTTAATAGCCTAGACTTTTGCTCGTTTTCAGCTTTAATTTATGGATTACGTACAGTTTCTGTGAACTTTCTATCTGATTTAGGATTATGTTCAAGGACACGAGACAGGAAATCTCTAGTGACAGTGACAGAAGTCTACTCCCTTGCATAAAAGATGTGCTCAGGTAGCATTTGAGGGCTGGCAGGGTAACCCACTGACATTGAGGACCAGGGTCCAGTCTTTCTGACGCACATCCAAATGTACGCTTTCCAAGCTCCTGGTCCGCTAGCCCAAGCTGGCTGCTGTAGCTTCGGCCTGGGAAAGGAATAATATTAGAAGGTTGAAATGGCCCCCTCCCTTTTGATTAACTAGATTAACTCTGAAGCAGCCTTCCGGAAGTCCCCCAGAGCTCTTGCGCTCACCCTCATTGGTCAGAACAGTTTCTTGGTTGCAACCTGGCTGCGACGTTGGCTGGTAGGTATAGTCTGTATTCTAGGGGGGCAAGGGACCCAGGGAAAATCAGGGATCTGTGACTAAGTAGAAAAAGGAGAAGAATGCTGATCTAGCCACTAATATTATCTGCCACTTATATTCTTATTTTATACCACTTATTTTTAAATTAGTCTTTATTTTAAGCACTTTAAAATTTGTTTTACTATTTAATATTTTATTACCTTAAGAACTATTTTTTATTGTAGTCTACTTTTTAGTTTGTTATTTTAAGTATTTTTTCTTTGCTGTTAATAGTACTTTATTGTTTCTCCAGTTTTATTAAGATATAATTGATATATAACAGTATACAGGTTTAAGGTCTACAACATAGACTTGATATATGTATGTCCTGTAAAATGATTACCACAATAAGTTTAGTTATTTATTTATATTTATTTAGATGTTGTTATTGCTTATGATTTTTTGACTTGTTATGAAGTTTCTACTTTCCAATTTAGTAAATGGCAGGAAGGACAGAAATAATGGGAACATCTAAGATAGAACGATCTTAAACCAGGGAAGTGGGCTGATTTCCCATTACTGGAGCCCAAGCTGTCATTTGCACTTTTTATAACATACTTCCTTTTCTTGTCCATGTTGAATCCTCTTGTGATAAAGACTGTAACCTAAATAATCCAGTAGACCCTCGAGATGAAAGCTTTCCCCAATATCTCCCAAGATAACTATAATTCTAACTTTGTGAATAATTATTTTGAGTATTATCATAGTATGATATTAGCAAAGGCAGATATTGACATTGTCCCTAGTCTCGTGGAGTTACAGGCTACTCTGGGAAACTAATATTAAACCCAAACCATATGGAGCTTTAACTTGTAAGTGGGTGAAGGAGAAGGGCCATTGAAGACAGTGTGGCTTCATGTGTTTAAGGAACATAGACAGAGCAGTATGGCTGAGATGGGGCCGGCAGGAGCGGGAAGGAAAGGAGGAGAGTGGGGTCAAATGGAATCAGGAAGAAATGGCAGAAAATGAGGCTGAAGGGAGCGATGCAAGGATGCATGTGTGGGGAGAATTGTGCACCTTCTCACGCTCCTCATCCAAAGAGCAGAGGGAAACGTCTCAGTGGGTTCAAGCAGAGGTTCATCAGATTTACCTTGGAATAGTTTCCTGGGGGTGGGGGGTGATAGAGGGCAAGAGTCGAGGCTGAGGTTGAGTTTTCCTGTTAGGTGATGCCATTATTATCATTAGGGATAAACTTTGAGCTGTTTTTTAGTTGGTTGGTGGAGTTTTTACGCATATTCTTTAGCCAGTCTAGCTTGTGACCAAAGGCATGTCTTTATGGGATGGCTGTGGTCTGAGGCAAGGACAAGGCAAAGCCAAATGGCGTTAGTAGAATAGATCTTGCCACGCGGCCGTCATTAACGGCATACATGTACTACTCAGCTGAGCTAACTGCACATGGACCCCTAGAACACCAGCCGACAAGTGTGCATAACCTTTACTTTTATACTGAAGTGAAAAATGGACTTTAAGATCAGATGTGGCTAAGGATATGAGTGCCTCCTGCACAAGCGCTCTAGGTCCCAATTGATACCAAAATCTATAAAAGGAAATTTGGCTAATTGTGCCATTTCTTTGAGTTCCTTTTCAAGCAGAAGAAACTTCATGTTTAACTGTATTTTCTCTATGTGCAAAAAACTTTAAAATCTTAAATTATCTCTCTCTTGCCTTGTACATTGGAGATGATTCCCCACAGACAAGACCAAATTCTATTCTGAAGAACGGTGTGTGATTTATCCTGACGTTCTTGTTTAGCTCTGGTGTCTTTCTTCCTGCTTTTATCTGTTAAGAGTGTATATGTCATAATATCTGAATCCCCAGTTGGAAACCTGTCAACAGGAGTAACTCTCTTAAACTAACCAGAATTTCTTAGAATTGCAAACAGATTTAGAAATACAGGCTTTATCCTCCACATGTTCTTTTTGGGCTTATACTCATCAAATAACTCAGACTTTGCACCATGATCAGGCTGAATAAATACAACCCAAACTGAATCGGTGCAAAATTATGCATATGTATGAATACGTATACGTGTGGTGGGATTAAACTGTGAACACAACTCTAGGATTCTTAACAAGGGAGAACATGCCAAAGGAACAGGTCTCACTTTCTGCAGTGTAATATATTTTTGAGTTATATATTTTATATTCTCTTTCTATTCTATAATGAATATTAATTTAATAACTTTGTACAACTACATAATCTCTTCGGTTCTTTTCAAGCAAACACTTATCAACGTTCTGTTATGCACAGGAGCGAAGCTATTATTCTGGTGAAACACAATTATTTAAATATTATCTACTTCTGAGATTACGCAGGCTTTTTATTCCTCCTCCTCATCTCTCTGCTTGCTTTTTGAACATGTAATTATTCATTGTTCTTTATCATCTCTGCCAGATAATGGACAGGCAAAATAAAATAAAGATAAAATAGAAATCAGATCAAGTAATTCTGCTACTTATAGGAAAATTTGGTAGGAAAGGACATTGTCTTTTTTGAGAGGGTTTCCCCTTCATGAGTTTTTGGTAATTTTGGATGCTGAGTCTCCAAATGTTTGAGTAACATGTAGATTTCCATCCTTCCTCCCCTTGTCTACTCTTCCGATTGATTGAGACTTGCCTAAATTCAAATTTACCTGTAGAATTTAATGGGATAATATTCTTAAAATACTTTTAAATATCTCCTGACAACATCGGCTTTCTTCTCACGGTCGCCTCTTGGGTCGTAGCTATCCTGTCGCTGGCTTGGAGCTCCGTAACTCACCTGTGTCTGGTATGCGAGGTGTTCTCTGCAGGCACACTTAGGACCATTTCCCTGCACTGCAGCCAGAGTGAGCTTAAAAAATGTCAGTCTCTTCCCTCTCTGTTTACCCTAACGCCCACTGCCGCCAGAAGCATCCCATGGCTTCCCATTGCTCTTAAACAAAACTCCCATGTGGCCCTGCGAGGCTAGATATATGGCCCCACCTTTGCTGGTTCATCCCCTGCAGCCTCCCCCCCACCCTCTTCGGCCTTTTCTCTGCACATTTGCAACCGTTTTCACATGCCGTCTCCACAAACATTCACCAGCTGTATTTATTAGAACTAATACACTGTGATTATAAGACACACCATTAGTTTCCCAAGAGAGCAAAAGAGCTGGCAATTAAAAGATGAGTCAATGTCTTATTAATAAATCTGGAGAATGCAAAATTAGGCCTCCTCAGCCTATTTTTGCATTCAAATTTCTTCCTTGTGGTTGAAGGGATTGTGCAATATTTGCTGCCCTCACTACCATTCCCTGGTGTGCCATAAGTCAGCTTTTTGCATGTTGCTCAGTAACAAAACATATCCCAGCTTCCACTGCTTGTGAGCATCTTATGTTGCAAAATGCATTTAGCTGTTACTTTTCAAAGAAAACCTGGTAGTCATTCATCCAACAAGAAATATTTCTTCCACTAATATCAAACCCAGTCCCCCTCTTTGTCTCCTTATCTTTTTGAGTCACAATAACCTTTCCTTTGATGACAAACCAAAAACATTTTAAAGCATGTTGACAACACCTGGCAAAACAACAATGTACATTATTCAGTTGGAGAAAGGACCATCTGAACAGCCCTGACCAAGTTCATGCACAAAGGGGCAGTGACGACAATGTCACAACAGGGGCTTTTCTATCTTTTTCACTGAGCCCACCCTCTCTACACTGTTGTTCTATGATTTTCACCTTACACATTCCCTTTTTATTCCTGGTAAGTAAACTGATTTGTTAATGTCCGTGCCACAGCCTCACGGATCCAAGAGATACCAGCTAGGTCGTTATTTACCTGCCTAGAAGTTGAGAGCTGTCTGCAGACAGGAGGTTCGCTCTGAAATCTTCTGAGTGATCTATAAAACTCTTATGTACGATGATTTTAATGAATGCTTCTCTCTGCCAGGAAACATCTTTTGAATTTTTTTACCTGCTTCTCACTCAAGGAAAGCATTCCCCATAATCTTACGTTCCCTGATTTGAATCAGGAAAGTTGACTTTTTACAGAATCTTTTCATTAGCTATTTGAAAATCTAAATAAGTAATGAGAATAAATGTTCCTTCTTCTACACTTAATAGACAGCTAGGATTTTCCTTTATTTAAAGAGACAATGTTGCCTTTCTCCCCATAGGCTATGATTGCTGCATCATCATCGTCATCATCATCATCATCTTTTTTATTTCTGTGGCACTTCATACTTTCCAAAGGATTTTTACCTCTGTTATCTTCGTGTCCCTACTTCTCCGTCTCCACCAGCCAGCCGTGAGAATGCAGGAAGTGTGTGTTGTTGAGCAGACGAGCGAGTGAGTGATCATCCTCCCATCACACTGACAGCGACCCAGTCTCAGCTGGCTGTGTCATCTTCAGCAGTACCTGTCTAGGGCTGGCTTGTGTTCTAGAGCTTCATCGTACTTGACAATGGATTTTTTTTATCTGATGCTAATTAAATTTGAAAGAGTTGTGAGGGAAGAATATAGTTCTTCCATGATTTTGTTTAAAAAGCAAGGTTTAGATGGATGGACAGCAGTATCAAATGAGTAAAGGTTGAAAAACTGTCCTTCAGCTCCTGCCAACTTTTAATTACAGTAGTTTCCCTTTATTCGTGATTTCACTTATCTCAGTTTCAGTTACGTGGGGTCTACCACGGTCCAAAATAATGCAGAGACAATTTCCATAATAAACAATTCATAAATTTTATGTTGCGTGCCCTTATGAGCAGTGTGATGAAATCTCGTGGTGTCTTGCTCCCTGCTGCCTGGGCATGAATCACCCCTTTGCCTGTGTCTCCACCCTGCAGAACATCCCTCAAGCTGGTCACGTGGAAGCCCTCTCGGTGACCAGGTGGACTGCGGTGGTATCAGTGCTTGTGTTCAAGTCGCCCTTATTTTACATAATAATGGCCCCAAAGGTCAAGAGCAGTGATGCTGGCAACTCAGATATGCCCAAGAGAGCCTATAAAGTGCTTCCTTTAAGTGAAAAAGTGAAATTTCTCAACTTAATAAGGAAAGAAAGAAATTGTATGCTGAGGTTGGGAAGATCTGCGTAAGAATGTCTGTCCATGAAATTGTGAAGGAGGAAAAGGGAATCTGTGCTGGTTTTGCTGTTGCATCTCAAACTGCCAGTTAGGCCACAGCACAGTGTGATGTGTAAGGGCTCAGCGAAGGTGGAGAAGGCATTAAATCTGTGGGGGGAAGACGTGAACAGAAAACACGTTTCAGCTGATGGCATGAATTGCACCAGAAGGCTCTGAGCCTACAGAGGACTTCAGCAAGGGACATCCTGAAATGAGAGACACCAAGCTATTTACTGCAAGTAAGAGACGGTTACCCAGATTCAGAAATAGATAGGAATAGTTTCAGATGGACAAATATGAAAATCACTGAGTGGGGGAGAGAAGGAAGGAGGGAGAGAGAGAGAAGAGAGATAGAACATTCACATAACTTATAGTATATTGTTATAATTTTTCTATTTTATTATTAGTTATTCTTAATCTCTTACTGTGCCTAATTTTTGTGTTAAACATTATCATAGGTATGTATGTACAGAAAGAAACAGTATGTATGGGGTTTGGTACTACCCATGGTTTCAGGCATCCACCGAGGTCTTGGAAAGTGTCCGCCATGGATAAGGTCTGGGGGGACTACTTTTGTCTTGGTGTGGAAAGAGCGGACAACGTATGCTAATTATCTACTAAGTCTCAGCCAATATGAATAATATTATTGCATGTGATCTGGTCACGTGTTATTTTTGTCTTGCTAATGCTGTGGGCAGTATCTCCTAACATTCCTTATTCAGTTATGGAAAACATTCTTTGTTGCTTCTCACAACGGCACAAATTCTCTCATGGGTGCTTATCAGTCTATGACAAAAGTGATCTTAATGTGTGTTGCTTACTCACTTGTTTTCATCTTAGTTCGGTGCATCGCTTCCCACCTGAATTGGCTGCTGCTCCAGCATCTGTTTAGTGAAAGGCTAAGGCTTCAGCATCTAGGCCCCTCTCATTCCTAACGTTGCCCTCACGTGTTGTTACTAGGTCCTGCTCAGTGAAATTCA
This sequence comes from Micronycteris hirsuta, assembly GCA_004026765.1. Classification (NCBI taxonomy): domain Eukaryota; kingdom Metazoa; phylum Chordata; class Mammalia; order Chiroptera; family Phyllostomidae; genus Micronycteris; species Micronycteris hirsuta. Next base: position 60,208 of record PVJI01001816.1, on the reverse strand, counting down.
CCCGGAAAGTCTGAGAAGCTACTTTCTGGGCTGAGATGCTGGCACTTGCTGTGAGTTGTACAAATCACCAGCTGCTCCGTGGAACTCTCCTTCTCTCTTGGGTCCCAGGAGGCTCTTTCCAGAGGTAGAGAGAAACAATGTTCCATTTACCTAATTGACCTTCACCCTAGTGGGGGTGAATAAGAACTGCTGTCGAAAGTTTTCTCTGTTTATTTATTAATTTTTCATTCGAATTTGTTGCTTGCACAGCAGTCATACGGAGGGTTCTATGTTGATACCGTTTCCATCAAGTCCCTGAGTGATCGGGCAATGGTTTCACAGTGCGGACTTTGCTGTTCTTGCCTTTAAGTTTTATAGTTTTCTCTGACTTGCAACCCAACAATTACCAAAGAATAAGTAAAATCACAAAATGTGTCATTATTTAACTTACTTTCAGGCTACATAAAGCCACTCAGTGTGTGTTAGTTGCTGACATTTCCCCAGAAAAGGTCCAGGGAAGGCTTTGTGTAATGGGAGGCACATCAGCTGTGGTTCTGACTGTTGTCACAGCACGCACGCGGTGACCACGGCGATGCCAAGGAGCTCCTGGAGGCTTGCACTACGGTTTCTCGTAAAAAATATTGCTGTGGCTACTGCTGGCCAGTGCATTTCATTGTGTTATAAAGAGCATCAGAGGTGATACATTTGGAATACTGACCTGCTAACATTGTCATTGTTTTTTTATCTCTAGACATTTCTCAATATGGGAGGAAAGAACAGCTCGGGAATAAATTGGAAATAAAGGCGAAATAAGTGAAGCTAATTCCATCTCCTGATGCAGAGATTTTAAGTATTTCCATATGGATAAAGCCCTTGAAGATTGGGAGCCTGCACCTTAAAATGGTGTCCCCTTTAATCTCTTCCAGAGGGCCTAAAATTGGGACAAGTCAATAAATATTAAATATTTTTAATTGAGAATAAAATCACCTACATTTCTCAGAGATCTGGCTTTAGGTACTCGCAGTTGGACTTTCTTCTGCTTCTCTTTGAATTTATTGCTGCCAATTTAGAAGAGAACTCTTTCTCAACAGCAGAGTTCTATTTTATAACCATGCGATTTGATTTCCTAAAGGGTTTTTTTTTTGTTGGTATGGCTTTATTGCATGTACTTATGTACTATATTTCCATTCCTATCCTCATTTATTCCTGACGTTTGTACATTTAACTTACTAGGAAGTAATCGTACACCTGTCCACTTCATTTTTCTACGTTATAACTTAGAAAGCAATTCACAGGGTTTCACTTTTGCCGTGGCAGGTCCTCCCCGCATAAGGATCACTATACTCAACCACGGCTGCCTCCTCCTCTTTGTAATCTTCTGGGGGAGGAAGCGGTGGTGGGGATTCATCAAAGACTGGTTCTTTCCCAGGTGGTGGCGGTGGCGGTGATGTATCTGAAATATTTTCTTGGACTCTGGCCACAAATCCTATTCAAGGTAACCGAGCAGTTACCTGTAGAATGGAGGGAGGAGGAAGAGCAAGAGATACTGGATTCTGGCTGTAAAAAGGTTCTCCATTCATCTGATTCTGAAGGCTTGTTTGTGAAGTTATGGAAGGAGGGCATCTATAGGGCAATGCGCCCCCTACTGCTGGGCGAGTCTGGCCAGAGGTAGGTCTGTTCCTGCGGTAGAACTGAGCAGGGTGGCCTGGAAGGAGGCTGGGCGGAGAGGGAGTAGGAATAGCAAGGGGAACTCCGACACTCCTCCTTCACTGTTCTCTGACTACTGCTCTGACTACTTGGGTGGCCTCCTGCACTACTTCCACTGCTGTTAGAGTAACTGAACGAAAAAAAACAGAGGTTTGGCTGTCTGCTGCCTCAAAAGCCAAGCTCCTGAGGAAGGTGCTTATGCACAAGGAAAGACGTTACTCAGGTGTTGCACAACCTGGGGAATGGTGCACCCCTGTCTCAAATGCCATCTCATCTTCCCGCTCGAGCCTGCAGTTATAGGGTCCGAGAGGGGAGCGCTTTTCTCCTAGTCCAATTATTTTTCTAGATTTTGCCACACTGGGGGCCCGATCCATTCATCTTTCTAGCTTTTATACCACTTGGCCCCTATCCATTTATATTTCTAGCTTTTGGCAGTGCTGGGTGTAAGCACCTCCCCCTGCCACCAAGTGGGCCAGTGGGGGAGACTTCCCAGTGCTCTGTCTACAGTAACATAAGTTGGATTTGTCTGCTTCACAGAAGCTGCCCTCGCAGGGCTCTTTAAGGGAGCCATATTACTTGTTGGGTTAGGTACTAATCATTTGGTAGCCCTGGAGGATGAACTGGCTTTAGTGTGTGATAGGAAGCATGTCACCTGAGTGTCCCTTTCGCTGACATGGGGCAATGGGAGGGTTTCTGAGTGGGAGGTGTTGTGTGCAGCAGCCCACCAATCTTCATATTCTGGGTGCTCACATTTACTCCATGTCTAAAATCATCTAAAACTGTGCAGTCAGTAGGTTTTCTAGTATAATGAACCCATCATTCAAGGTCAGCTGGAGCAATAATTTTATCTGGCCTTGATGTGTTTTTATTGGTAGTGAAAATACCAATTTCTCTTCTTGCAACTTTCTTTCTATGAATATCAACAGTTTGTGAAATACGATTGACGATTCCATCCTTTGTAGCAGGGATGCCTGGATACCTGGCGTCTGTAGTACATTGTTGACCAAGGTATTCATCAGATAGGTAACACTCGCTAAGGACTGGGTGGTGTGGGCTTTAGGTTCCTTCCAGGGCTCGCTGCTTGCCTGCTGACCTGATCCAGTTGTTTTTACAGTAATTGGCCACCTATTCCAGGTTCATGTCATTGTCAAAGAGGGCGCAGTGCCCACCCCCTCACCCAGATTCCTTCCTCCAGCGGCACCTGCAGCTCCTCCTCCTCCCCCTCTCCCTCCTTCTCCTGCCCCTCTTACTGCTCCCGCTTTTCCTCCTCCTCCTCATATAAACTGCAGAGGTAGTGGCACCCAGCACAGAGAAACTGGAGACTGGGAGAAATTGATTGTATTTTCTTTTAAACAGCCCAGTGTGTGGAGTTAACAGTTGTAGGTCCCTTGAAACTTAATTTTTAAGACACTTAATTCAGATTGGTATTTCACATGTTCATTTCTTCCTCCTTAAGTCTAATCAACACTTGATTGCCATATAAAACATATTTTAGCTCTTCAGGGAATGCGTCTTTCCAGTAGATTGATATTTTTATTTTACTAAACAGTCTTAATTTTTTTTTAATAAAAAAGCTCCTTTGACATATTTCCAAACATCATCTCTTCATGTTTCATTAAAGCAGTGATTTTCAACTCCATTTCCTTTAGGGAATGCAATGTTTATCTGGCTCTTGGTGCACTATTTCAATTCAAATTTGCTTGCACTTTAATAACTATTATTTCTATGAAAAAGTATGTGGGTTTTACCAAAGTCAACCCAGTGCGTGTCTTTACCCATAGGCCATTTGCCTCTTGTGAGTATATTACCCAGTGCTGGTGAACTTGACTCCAGACCCTTGTGTGCAGGCCATGAGGCTGGCACAGTGTGCTTCACACATCTTCAAGCCACACTGCATTAAGGAATAATTTCATTAATTCTCTTATTTAATAGTATTGTGAGTGTACTATGTGTTTTGTGTTCCTACTCTTTTCTTAGGGATGGTGAAGAATAAAAAGAGGAGTAAACCATTGCCTTTGACCCAAAGGGATTTATATGTAGTTCCTTTTGTTTCTCCTACTTTCCTTCTGGTGCACTAGAATATTGTATGTCCCAAAGCACTTGAGATGTTTTCTAATCCTTGACAGTGAATTTAACCCCAAAAAGGAATTCAAATTTTAATGTGCCTTTCCTCCATGGCTTAGATTTCCTTTTTGGATGTCTATTTTCCCTGTGCCATTTCTTTACGTTTTCTTTTTGTCCTGCTGAATATCTCCTCATCATTTCTTTTTGATTGTAAGCCTATGGTGTGGGAACTGTGTCAGACTTTCTTTTGTACGATTCGTAGCAAATGGGTCACATCCGGAGGTTAATGAATGGCAAATAACGGATGCTGGTGAAAAAGGGTGGGTTCACCAATGACTCGGCTATGTCTGTTTTTTTTTAATAGAAGGATTTCTCTGGTTGCGATGGAAATGGAATGCATTCTTTGGGTATTGATTAGCAGATGGAATTTTCTTTGCTTTGTTCTGTAGCTATTATTTGGAAAGTTCCTGTATTTTGAAGAGTAGTCATTTGTAGCATGGAAAGTACAATTTTTCAGCTGGTCCGTTACACCATCCTCTATAAATCTGTGGCTATTGTTGGACTCTGATTTTTCTCATATGTACTGGGATAAGGTGAATCACATTACTGAATAGAATCAACACCAGCTTTATCAGAAGCTGACAATGTTCACAGACTTTTTTTAAATCCAAGAAAAGTTCTTAAAGCGTCTGTTAAGAAATAGTGATTTTTCCTCCAAGCTCATCTGAAATTTCTTAATGTAGTTATTGTGAAGTGCAGAGAGGGAGTTGTGTTTGTGTGTGTGTAGGTATATGTACATGTAGTTTCCGTTAATACTTATTGAGGGTAAGAAATAAATACAATTTTGCATACTTTTTCAATTTTCCTGTGTCAAATATTGTCCACATAAGTCATAAAGGGAGGTGATGCTAAGGCAAGGGCCAATCTTTACAGGTTTAGGATGTTCCAGCCATGTAATCACTATTAAACTCAACACTGGTGCCTGGCAGCCTACAGCAAGTCCAGCAGAGGAAGGAATGCGCTCCCCAAAGGTACTGGCATCCTGCACTGTGAGACGTTAAGAGACCTGCTGGGTCGGGTTTTAGTGTATACTGAGGAGCACAGAACATAAGCGAATATACATATACGAAGATTTCAGTGAAATAATTATGAAAAAGACTTGTTTCATTAAGAAGTGTAGGCTCAGTTATGTATACTACATTATAGTTAACTTGTGCTAAGGGTCAGCAAAATGGACTAAACTGACTGGAGTAAAATTGACATATTGAAACACCAGTTGTTGAAAATCTTCACAGTATCTCGGTTTATTGATGGCAGTGGGCTATGTCTTGGGCTCTGAACAACCCTTTTTCTATTACCTTCATGGACACGTACTGGTGGACTGTAGGAAATTTGGAGGGATAGTTTAACAGGAGGGAGTACATAGTACATGATGGCAGTTGGAAAGACAAGCCTGTGTGGCCAAAATCAATTGTTTTGGCAGCCGGCAGGCTCCTGCGCCTCCCCTCCCTCTCCCGGTGGTAACAGCACCACCGTCTCCCCTAGAAAAGGCTCCTTTCACTCCCCAGTCATGGAGTCTGAATGGCAGGGTCACTTTATGATCAACTCCAACCTGGCCACAGATGATTGAGATCTAGGAGTGGGCTTCCAAACCAGCCCAGTCAGAATTCTTCCCTGGAAGTTTTGCAGACATTAACTGGGGAAGAGACAGAGTCCCCAGATGAGATATCAGGCAGAGAAGCAGCTGGTGGCTGTATTTTCAATATATGGAAGAAGCTCATCAGAGAGAAGCACATCTTCAGGTGCAGAGAAGCGCGGATGGGAGATAGAGAGCCTTGGACAGCGCACATTTCTCTTTTCAGTTGCACCCTCAGGCCTAGCCGTATTTTGGTCTTTTTTATTACTACTTGTCTGCTAATAAGTCCCTTTTTTTGCTCAAGATGCTTTAATTGGATTTCTTGCAGTTTTCAAGTAGAAGAGTCTTGACACAAAAAGCTGGAAAAGTATAAACCAGGGGGAAGAACTTAGTAACTAGAAAAAGCAAGCTGGTTTTGTTAAAACAAATAAGCTTGCGCTACTAAAAACTCTGGTCTACCTGTTTGAGTGGCGTGCATGAGATCCACAATAAGAACGAGATTAAAACCCAATTTGTGTCTACACGAATCTGTTGTGTAGAAAACAATATTAAATCTCAAAACTTGCCATATGTGTGATTAATATTTTATTCATTTCAGATTTCTCTCTCCCCCATCCTTCCACATGGAACTATTCAATTGGCATAAAACTCAAAGAGGAGTTATGTGCCAGAAATCATAAGAATGCTAATCCAACCGGTGTGTCATTCAAAGAGCATTCACTTCATACCACAGTGAAGTTCATACTCCACAAGATAGATGAGAGGCAAAGCACTTTCTTTTCCATGAGAGTAATCCTAGACTGTACATAGATAACTACTCATCAGTTAAAGAAAAGTATATTTATAATTTTAAAAATATTTGTAATTTGTCAGATAGCAACCTGCGACATTTTTTTAGCCACTTCCTAATTAGCACAGGACCTGAATTGAAGTGTGGGAGTCTCACTCGTTCATTTTATCACTTTATCATATGATGTGTACCTGCCCCTCCCTGGGGCTACCTATTCCTTGGGTGCTGCTCCCAATATCTATTTCTGATATCTGTCTTAACTCTACCCCTGCTTGACTCTGGGCTATACTTCTCAGGTATCTGTGGCAGAGAGGAATGGATCTCAGACTGGCAACCTGGGTGGAACTGGGAAATTTTGCCATTTATGTATTCTGGAACCTTAGGTAGATTAATCTCTGAGCCTCTTTTATTCATTGGTATGAAGAAATAGACCTTATAGAGTTGTTTTGCAAAAAAAGTAACTAATTAATTGATTAACTAAAAATATTTATCAAGTGACTATTATCTGCAAGATGCTCTCTTTGAAGCTGGCAGTGAACAAAGCAAACCAAAATCTCCAGCGGCCTAAAGCTTCTTGTGTAATGATTGAGACAGACCATGATGGGTAAGTGTACACTATGGAAGAGAATGGCCGAGGAGTGCTGAGAAGAAAATAAAGTGTAGAAAAGAATTAGGAAATGCATTTGAGTGCTGCAACTTTGAAAATGTGGCTAGGGAAGACTTCTCTGAAGTTCTAGTTGAGCAAAGATCAAAAGGAAGTGACAAGCCATTTGGATATCTGGAGATATTTTCAAGTGGAAGGAACCCTGTACACCGGGATTCTAAAAGGAAGCTTGCAAGGTGTGTCAGACAAATAGGAAGGACATCATTGTAGCTGGAGCAGAGTGAGGTGGCGGGAAGATCCTGGGGGGCCTTCTGAGTCCCTGCAAGGACTTTGGCCTTCACTCTGTGTCAGACAGAAGTTAATAGATACTTGCTGGGTGAAACAGGTTTGGTTTGATCTCACCCGCCCGGTTCCACTTTCATCAGGAGCATGAAGCGTTAGGGCCACGGTCACATGGTGTCATGGTCTTCACACAGTGCAAAAAACGCCTCCGAACGTCTTGGGAATGCCTGCTGCAGCTGGCTGCCACTTCATCCCTGGAGGGAATGGCCTAAGTTGGCTTAGAATCTGCAATGCAGTAGGCTGATATTTTTACCAATGACCTGTAAATGTACCAATCGGGGCATTTCTTAGAGCAAAATCTGATAGTCATCATATTTCCTTTCTATCAACATGGATAGAAGCTAATTAAATATATTTACATAGCAGTTTTAGAACCATTAGGGAAGCTAATTATACTGTGTTCAGGAGAGCATAAAAATATAAAAACATAGTGAGGTGATCACAGAGGAAGAGTCACACCTGCTGGGTTTCCAGTATGACCTCGATTCTGAGATAGAATTGTAATGGGAGGAAAGTTGGCCCATGATGTTGCAAGTGAGGTTCCTACTCCCTCTGTGTTCACAGATGTTCCAAACTAGCTGTACTCATCTCTGAGAAAATCAGAAAATTAAGATTAGAGATGTGCGCAAATGAGCACTTGCTACTCAAAACAATAATTTAAAAAACTCCCTTGTTACAGTAAGCAAACAAAAAACCAGCTGCGAAGTAAAATGTGGCTTTCTTGTTTTCTCTTTTATTTGTTTGAGGAAAGTATTTAAACAACACTTGCTGGTTCCGAGTCCTGCTGGTTGAGGACTGCTCAGGCTCCCGAGCGAACACTGAATCTGGCCCTCTCGTTCAGCGGTGCTCATCGATGCCATAGTTCTTTTCTTTTTCTAAGCACATTTATTTTTCTCTTACCCTCTTCCTCACCTGCAAGATAATAAGACCTATTGACTTTTTGGTCACAAATGTTTTGCAAGAATTTTCAGTCTAGAGTGTATTTAAAATGAAGAATCTATAATTCAGGTGAAGAGGATGAATTTCACAGACAGAAACAATCTTTTTATGATATGACTTATGGTCATGCTGGCAATTACATTCGCTAAGTGTGTTTGCAACTAATGGGAGTAAACACCCCTGAAATCATAGGCAGTTTCATCTTTTCAAAATAAACACATTTATTAGTAATGTCTATGAAACAGCATATAGAGTATCTAATGCATCTACGATTTTTACATTTTCAAGGTAACTATGGGAATGAGATTTGTTGAAATAGATTGATAAAGAAAATTGAAGTAAATAAGATTAAGGAGCAGGGAAGATGGGAGATTTATATTTTTCTAGACCGGATAATTATGATCTGACTCAGTTTAAATTGGGCTCTGTGAAAACCGGTGTTGTGAGTTGCCTAGGCAAGACAAATTTGTGTTCAATGAATTTTAGATTTTTTTTTTTTTTTTTTAAAGATTTTTCTTTATTTATTTTTAGAGAGAGGGAAAGGGAGGGAGACAGAGAAGGAGAGAAACAGTAATGTATGGTTGCTCCTCACATGGCCCTCACAGGGACCCAGCCCGCAACCCAGGCATGTGCCCTGACTGGGAATCGAACCGGGATCCTCTAGTTCCCAGCCCATGCTCAATCCACTGAGCTACACCAGCCAGGCCGAATTTTAGATATTTTTAAATTTCATTACTTTTGTAAAAACTTGACTAATTAGAAGGAAATATAATTCAGCATATTATATGGACATTTATTTTGATGAGTTGAAGTTGGCAGGAAGGTATTTGTCTATTGAAATGCTTGGTTTGCCAACACCCCACTTGCCCTCTCGCAGGAAAGAGTCTTCTTTTCAATTTCTTACTGAAGGATTTAGTGGATACCACCCTCTCTTTTACAGAAGGTTTTCTTCCCAACCAGTGACTGGGTGAAGAGTGGGCAACTGTTCCAAGTTGGGACAGCCATGATACCTAATCTTACAGCTACAGGCATCAGTTTCAAAATAGTCATATATGACCCAAACTTACCCAAATCAGAATCTTCCTCCATTTTTTAAACTGGATCCAGTAATAGAACAGTAGTTATGAAACCAATGTGCTCGTGGGTCAGGTAGGGCTGCATAAGAGATAATGAATTATCAGCAGCAAAAAAAGCAGAGTCAAAGTCCTGGACTTGAACCTGAACTACCTCCTGGTTGCAGCTGCCCTCGAGACCCAATCCTATCCATGTTCTCTCAGGTAGTCAGACCCGGCACTGTCTTGTTGGCTGAGATTAGGAATGCTCAGGCCTAAGATCTGGGACTTTGAGATAAGATTGTATTTTATTTCTGCGCAGAGACTGGACAATACTTTTCATACTCATTTAGAAATATGGAAAACCCCAAAGTAAGTTTCTCTTCTCAGGTTTTCAGTTCTTAAAATGTTTATTTGTGTTTATTAAGGTGCTTAAAAAAACTTATTTATGGCCCTGGCTGTGTGGCTTAATTGGTTGGAACATTGCCCCATGCACCAAAAGGTTGCGGGTTCAGTTCCCAGTCAGGCCACATACCTAGGTTGCGGGTTCAGTTCCCAGTCTGGTCAAGTACAGGAGGAAACCAGTTGATGTTTCTCTCTCACATCTATATTTCTCTCTCTCTCAAATCAGTAAACATATCCTTGGGTGAGGATTAAAAGAAAAACGTTATTTATGTTTGTCCTTCACTGAGATGTAACTAACATGCTGCATTTGTAGCAGACATTTTAGGCAGAAGCTGAAATTACAAACAGGCTGTTTGAAAGGGAACTTAAAATATGATCTTTAAATTTTTTAGTGTGCATTTTTTGTTGGTTCACATTTATATAGTTTTACCTTTATAAAGAGAATCCCTGTTATGATAACCAATAAGGATTTATACTTATATCTGGGCATTTTTATTGTGCTACCTAAAATGTATATTTTATCACACATACCTGCAATGAAATCCACAATGATGCAATTTGCCATTACTAAAATTAAGATAATCTGTATTTATCACTGGCTCTGTGAAAAATGTTCCAGTGATAAATGCAAGCTTAGCTGTAAATTTTTAAAAGTCAGTTTAGATGATTTTTGTTGCAAAAAGTCCATCTCGCATTGGTTTTTATGCTGGCCGTTTATGAAAACAGCTCCTGTCTGTGTCCGGCCAGGAGTCTGTTGAAGCATACCACTATCAGCAAGGTTCACATGTAGACAGACGCATTGCTGTCTCTGACATCAACAGATGTAGCATTTTCATACCATACAGAAAGTAATGGTGCCTGACATTTCTGGGTTGAAAGCCCTTCTTTGTTTCTTGCACTAATGGAAATAGACTTTGTGGCTTTCTTGTGCACTTCAAGATTGTATGTAAATGTTTCTATAAAAAGGTTTCTTTTTATTATCTTATGGAAGTTGGGAAATAAAGGTGAAGGGAGAAAATTGCCAGAGAAACCAAAGATGATTTTAAAAAGAGTTTAAATTCTATGAATCAAAAACAGAATTGAGATACAAGTAGTTTATACTTGTGTGTGTGTGTGTGTGTGTGTGGATGGTGAGTTTCTATGACATTTCCATAAGGGACTAAAAGATAGAATATTTCTGAATAAAGATATTCAAACAGCTAAAATGTACCCCAAATATTCCTGGTCTCATTTCATATTTAGTTGTTATTCTGTTGTTCAGCAGAGAATGAAAACCCTATGACTTTGATTTTGAAGAAAAGACACCTATAATGTCAAATGGGGCGGCATTAGCACCCAGGATTTTCACAAAGTCCACTTGAACCAGCCATATTTGGACAGTTTCCATTTCCTAGTGAACTGCCGAAGTGTTAAACGGGGTGCCTTAATTTTTAATTACCTGAATTTTGTCATGGTGGGGAGACACTTACTGAAGAAAGAATTAGTAGCTGAATATAGTGGTACTGTGTTGAGGGAGATGGTCTTTATATTCTGGAAGAGAAAACTGCATTTTTTAAAAAATAAAAATTGGTGATTTTATTATATATTAATTATACCTCACTTAAAAAAATACTTGGCCCGGCTGGTGTAGCTCAGTGGATTGAGCACGGGCTGGGAACCAGACGGTCCCGGTTCGATTCCCAGTCGGGGCACATGCCTGGGTTGCGGGCCAGGTCCCCGGTGAGGGCCATGTGAGGAGCAACCATACATTGATGTTTCTCCCTCTCTTTCTCCCTCCCTTCTCCTCTGAAAATAAATAAATAAAATCTTTAAAAAAAAAACAAAACTGTTTTTAAAAAAAAAAAAATGCTTGGACTAAAACAGAGCGGGTGTTTATAGCGTTGAGATGGAAACTGGAACACTACCCGTCCGGACTCTCACACCCACGTCAGAAACCCCTAAGGCGCCTATTTGTGTGGTCTGGTCCACAGGCCACACGCTGAAAACAGCTCCTGGGCTATATTCATGATAATGACAATGCAAGCAGGCACTAGAAAATGCAGCTTAAAATTCTTTTTTTAAAAAAAGATTTTATTTATTTATTTTTAGATAGAGTGGAAGGGAGGGAGAAAGAGAGGGAGAGAAACATCCATGAGTGGTTGCCTCTCACACGGCCCTCACTGGGGACCTGGCCTGCAACCCAGGCATGTGCCCTGACTGGGAATCGAACCGGGACCCCTTGGTTCCCAGCCCGTGCTCAATCCACTGAGCTACACCAGCCAGGGCAGAATTCTTAAGTAATGATATAGAAAACTGCATTTAAATCTTAGATATAGTGTGGATGATAGTCTCTCATACTGCAAAAGCCCGAGACTGACAGGCCGTGCTACACTCACACAGCACGGTAGGGGGCGCTAAGGCAGTGGAAGCAAATGGGTGATGTACCAAAGAGACTTTTCAAAAAGAACTTTCTTTGAAACTTTCCAGATCATTAGCCTTAGTTTATATATTTTCTGTTTTTAAAGTTTTTAATATTTCTTGTGAAATTCTTTTAATGATAACACAAATATTTTACATACATTTGTGAAGAAAACGTAGATTACATAGAAAAGTAAAAATAAGAAAAAAATTGCTGCACATTATCTCATCATCCAGAATAATGACTATTAAAAAATTGACTACTTATATTCAGTAATTTTTCTATGCAAAAGCACCTTTGAAAAGTAGTCTTTTTGACTTTTTAAAAAATATTTTATTTATTTATTTTTAGAGAGAGGAGAAAGGGAGAGAAACAGCAATGTATGGTTGCCTCTCACATGGCCCTCACTGGGGACCTGGCCTGCAACCCAGGCATGTGCCCCAACTGGGAATTGAACCGGGTTCTTTTGGTTCCCAGCCTGCACTCAATCCACTGAGCTACACCAGCTGGGCTGAAAAGTAATCTTTAAACAACATAAATTATAGTGATATTTTCTCTTCTTTTTAAATATCAAGTTATATAGTAAATATTTCTCCTAATTAGCTATTATCTAAAAGGATTTATAATTGTTACATGATATCATATTCTATTAATATATAAAACTTTAATTTTTTATTGTAGGAAACTTGCACAGTTCACAATTATTTGCTGTATAAGCTGGCTCTCTTTTACATTTTAGTAGCAGATTGGTAATATTTAATAGAGCTGTGCATATCTTATAGTCTTGCAGTGTGATTTTAATTACAGACCTGAGTGAAACTCTTGCCGAAGTGTTGTGGAAGCAGAAGTGCACATTGCTGCGTTATTTACAATACAGCAAATTGTTCTGTCACTAGGGTACTATGTTATACATTAAGGCTTATTTGCACCATGGAAAATGCATGGACTTGCATATTAAGTATAGCACACAGTCGTACAGTACAGTGAGTAGGTATCGAACAAACCAGTTCTAGACTGAGTCAGTGCAGATGAATCCGCAACATTTAAGATTGAGATAAAAAATGATAAAAGGATTCCTAGTGTATGATTTATAAAAAATGTAACCATGAGTATACCGTACATTGTTTATGAATATCCCAGCAGCACAGCTACCCAGTGAATACCTTCCGGACAGATGGACTGGTGCTAGAGACGAAAAACCCACGTTTTATCTAAGCCCAGTCCTCCCAATTGGAGGCACAATTCTCGCCCTTTTCCTACTCAGGGACTTTGCTCCAGTAATTCGTTCCTCTTTCTTTTGCATCATCAATTTTTCCTGTTCTCCTGGACCACTTCCATTATTAAAAATAATCTGTTCACGTCACTTTTCTCCACTGCCAGCTAACATCTCACTTTTCTGTTCCCCCTTTCAGAAAAGTGCATAGATAACTGCAAAGATGAATGGCGAGGAGCGTGCAATGAGTACTCTATCTCACACACCCCTCCGTTCCCCCCTCCCATGTACCAAGTCAGTGTAGGAGATCTTCTTGTATTGTTCATGGCAGGTGGGTGCTGTCATTTCACGAGGGAAAGCTTGGTTAAGTCTTGGATGTTTTCTATATACAGAGCTACTAAAATTAAAGGATACAACAAAATTCAGAGACTCTAAACACAACATTTACAATGTCCAGAATTCAATAAAACTACTAGAGATGTCAAGAAACAGAAAAACATGGCCTGTAACCAGGAGAAAAATCAGTCAGTAGAAACAGATCCAGAAGTGAGTATAATGATGGAATTAGCAAATAAGAACCTGAAATCACCTATTATAACAACCCATAACTATTTAAAGGAAAAGACGAATATAACAAAAAGTGAAATAGGAGATATAAAACAGAATGACATGGAACTTCCAGATACTAAAATTACAATTTTTACAATAAATATTTCAGTGAATGGTATAAAAACAGATTTCGTGCTGAAGAAGAAGAGATCGGTGAATTTGAAGGCATAAGAACAGAATCTAAAAGGAAACATATCAAATTGACTGAAAAAAAACAAGTGGATTCTCAGGTGCCTGTGCAATAATGTTGTGGTCTAACATATGTGTAAATGGAGTCCCAGAAAGACAGAAAAAAGAAGAGAGGCAGAAAAAGCATTTGAAGATTTAATGGTCAAAATTTTTCAAAATTTTATGAAAAACATAAACCCACAAGTTCAAAAAGCTCAAAAAAAGTCCTGGACAGAATGTACACACATACACTCATGCACCTAAAACCCATCATAATGAAATAGCTGATAATCAATAGTAAAGAAAAATATTAAATTAAGCCTGATAAATATAGACACACTTTACACAGAGTACGGTTTCTCAACCCCAGCACAACTGAACATGGGGTGGAAAAGCCTTTGCTGCGGGAGCTGCCCTGTTCATTGAAGGACGTGTAGCGGCACCCTTCACCTCTACCCACTAGATGGCAGTCACAACACCTCCTAGGGACAATCAAAACTTTGTTGACACTGACAAAGGTCCCTTTCAGGGACACTTGCTCCACAAGAACCACAGTGTATAAAAACAAAACTAAAGTTAACTGCAGACTTATCAGAAAATTTCAAGCCAGAAGACAATGGTACAACATTTTTAAAACGCTAAAAGAAAAAAAAAAAAAACAAAACCACTCAGACTGGAATTCTATATTCCTCAAAAATACCGTTCAAAAAACATTTTATTTCAATAAAATTAAATCTGAGAGATTCATTGTTAACAAGATTGCATAACAAGGAGTGTTAAAGTTTTCTAGACTAAAGAAAATAATACCAAGTGGTAACATTTGTAAAAAGGAATGAAGAATACCAGAAATAGTATAATGTGGTAAATATAAAAGACTTTTTTATCCTTTTTCGGTCAATCTCTTTAAAATGTACTTTACCGTTTGAAGCAACAGTGATAGTGCATTGCTAGACAAATGACAGTAAGACGAAACCTGGACGGGGAGAGATGGAAGTTTGCACTGTATGCTAAGTGACATAGTATTTGCAGGTAGCTTGTGATAAGCTACACATGCATATTATAAGCCCTAAAGCAACCGGTAAAACAAGTAAACAAAGTCATAGTAATGTTAAATAAAGATAGAGGATAAAATGGAACGTGAGAAAAACTCAGTCATTCCAAAAACCCGGGAGGGAAAGAAGAATAACGGAACAAAGAATACTGACAGCAAATAGAAAGCACGTAGCAAGATGATAAATGTTGATAATTACATTAAATATAAATTATCCAAATATTCCAATTTAAAGATAGAGATTGATAGACTGGATAAAGAGCAAGACCCAATGACGTGCTGTCTAAATATATCGGCATTTATCTTCTAAGAAATAATATTCTCCTGTCTACCCATAATAACCACACACAAAGACTCGTTTTTTCAAAACACTGAGTTTTTTAAGAATTCAAACAGTTGTCTTGTAAAATTTCCCATGTTTATGTTTTTCTGACTGTTTTCTTTTAATTAAATAAGGGTTAAATTTTTTTGGCAGGAATACTATATGACTGATCTTGTGTAATCTTGATTACATCATATAAAGAAGCATATTTACAGAAGAGTGACCATGTAATTTATAATTTAAATGAGAACATTTTTGAGAGGGAAAAGTGGTATCATTACTATGTATTCTAAGATATCGAGTGAAAGCTGAGGATGTCTCAAGTAAACTGGGAAATAGTCACCTAGTTACCGGTCACTCCTTGATCACTTGGCTAAAGTGACATTCATCAGAAATCTACAGTGTGAAAGGACTTTTTCCCTTTGTAATGGTTAAAAGGTGGGATAATACATTGAGAACATGTGACTATCCTGTTCCTTCATCGTATTGTACGTAATGGCTTTAGCACCCACTCAGGAGTCTTGCTTAAATAAATGATTATATTTGAGTGGAAAGAGAAAGCTTTCTTTTTATATGATTTCTTCTGAGTTTATTAGTTGGAATTCTGATGTGAAGACCTTTTCTTAAGCTCCTCTTTGCCCTCTTAATATCCTTATGTATTCATACAGTCAAATCATTATTCTTTATTATACTCAAATCATTAGAAGAAACAGCCAGTGGGAGCCCTAGCAATCTGACTTCTGCATTGTTTGGATCTGTTACATTTATTTTTTTAGTTTTTTCTTGTTTATGTTTAAGATGTTCCAGTTGAAATTTGTAAGTTTCCTTTTTCATTGGTTTAGCTATGTATGTAGCCAAACTATGCTACAGTTTTAGTTATTGATCTTTATAGTTTATTTTTTATTTCTATATTTTATTAGTTTTTAAATTTTTTGCTCAATCCCCTTCTCCCCCACACACTCACACTCCCCGCAACTCTCAGCCTACTCCCTATGTAGGAGTCTGTCTCTGTTTTGCTTGTTAGTTTATTTTGTTCATTGGGTTCCACATATGAGTGAAATCATATGGCCCTTGAAAAGGGAGCCTCTGTCTCTAACCGTCTCTCTGTGGCTGACAGAAACCAGGATGCTTTTCACAGCCAGTTGTTATGTGGGCTCCTCTTTCTGGCTCTGGTGCTCTGGGCTGGGGAGCCCTACTTGGGGTGTAGACGCCACTCTTCTCAGGAAGAACCCTGCCACAGCTGAGATATCCCTTGGGAAATTCAGCTGCTGCCTGTGGAAGTGGCCCGACCCTTTTCACGTCTCTGCCCTTCCTACCATTTTCTCTATGGCTTCTTCTGTAAACCAGTCCTTGGTCATAAGGCTTCTCTTCAGCTAGTCTTCAGTTGGTTAAACAGGCTGATTGTTCTATAATTGAGTTGTAATTCCAGTTCAGTTCTGGGAGGTGAGTGTAGCTTCCAACTACTCTGCCACCATTTTGGATCACTTGATCTTTATAATTTTAAAATCTGGTAATTGTAGTCCCCTGTTATTATTTTTACATTAAAAAATTTCTAGGCCCTTTTGGATTTTTTTCATATGCACTGCTGGTATTATTTTGCATTTATGAAGACTCTTTTTTTCTCACCCAGGGACATTTTTTTGTTGCTCTCAGAGAGAGAAGAAGGGATAGAGAGAAACATCAGTGTGAGAGGGAAGCACTGGGGACTGTATGCACCTGGACCGGGGATTGAACCTGCAACTTAGGTATGTGTCCTGACCAGTAATCAAATCCGCATCCCTTTGGTTACCAGATGATGCTCCAACCAAGTGAGCCAAGTGATGCTCCAACCCAGTGCACGGAGGCCCTTTTGTGTGCTAATTTATATCCTGCTAAGATTATTTTAATTCCTTTAATGTTTGTGCTAGTTTTATCATTGATTGCCTAGGTTTTAAGGGTCACTATCATGCCATCTACAAAATAGAGATAATTTTACTCCCCAACCCAATTTTTATGCTTTTTATTGTTTTTGCTTTTCAGAGGGCCATGCTCATGGCTGCTCTGCAGCTGCAGATTTGCAGTGGTGCAGGGCACGCTCACCTTCTTTGTGACTCAGTGGGAAGACGTCTAGCAAATCTGCAGTGTTCTCACTATATAAATATATATACGGACTTTTAAAATGAGTATTGAATTTTGTTAAAGATCTTTTAGTGTTTATGGAGATAATCATATGATTTGTTTTTACTTGAAATTATAACAGGAATTACATTAATATTTCTTATATTTCTGGAAATATTTTGCTTGGTTATGATTTATCATAATTTTCAAAATGTTTTTCTGGTTTCTGTTTGCTAGTGTGTTATTGAGCAGTTTCTCAGTGATATTTATAAGTGAAGTTGTTCTATAAATTTGTATGTGTATACATACTATCTTTATTGGGTTTAGGTGTATATATTATACTTGTTTCATAGACAGGATTTAGAAAATTTTCTTTATTGTCTAAGCCTTGGGCAATTTAATAAGCATTGGAGTCACGTGGTCTTTGAAGAATTGGTAGAATTCCATTCAACCATTGTGGCCTGGCACTTTTTGGAGAGGGAAGGAGGAATCCTTTGATGACCTTATTTTTTCTGGGAAAAATATTCTAATCATGCTTTCTCTATCACTGGTGTGATTTTTTTTTTAAATTTCTCTTCACAAGAAAACAAGCCTTTACTTTACTAGTTGTTAGTGAAAGTTTGTATGAGCTTAGACATTGGAAATTAATGATTAAATCAATGAAGTATAACTGACTGCCACCCAAAGCTTTCTAATTTGATTGAGAGAGGCATGCTTGGGGCAAGAAGGTTAGACAGTGAATAAGGGAACACATACTGGACAGGAAAAACTGATTTTGTGCGGTGGGGAGGGGAAGTCACCAATGAGTGAAAAGAGTAAAGGAAGGCGAAACTGAAGAATAGAAAGGGACTAAAAGAGGATGTCACCATTTTTATAATCGACCCACTTCCTTATAATCCTGAGGACAAGCAGAAGTAAAAAGCATTCTTGCCTTTCAGGAAGTGCAAGCAGTTTGGTCTAACCTGACTTCTGAAAATGTGTATTATCTTAACTAGAATTTAATTTGAAACCATAAAATTAACTACAAAAACGCTGTGTAATAATTCTCACCGAATTGTTTGTGGATGATTCTGTATGCTTTTCTATGCCATCAAAAAACACTTTCATGATCTAGTTTCATACACACAGACAAATACGTGTCCGATGCCTGGAAATTTAGGCAACTTGAGAAATAACTGGGGGACTGAATAAAGAGCTAACAATAGTTCATCTTCACTACTGCATTAGTTCATGCTGTAGGCACAGTGCGTGCTCTCGCTCACTCAATCCTCACAATGCCTCTGTTGGAGGCCAATACTAATGTGTAATAATAATGATGCCAGTCTTACACATACTGAAACCCTCGAGGCACGGAGAGATTCAGTGACCCACCTAGGGTGACACAGTAAAAAGCAGAGATTGATTCAAATCTAGGGGTTGCTTTAGAGTCACTCTGCTAAGTGACAGAGTTAATGTCGTGCCCTTTCTGCCTTCGAGGACCTCAGACACTGCTGTGAAGGCAGCCCTGTCTACATGCAGCAGGCGCCACAAATAGGTGGGATTGCACAGTGGTTAGGAGGGCAGCTCTGTGCCCAGAATCCACTGCCACCAGCAAAGGGTCCTCGGGGTCAAGTTCTAAGCTCTTCTAAATTTCTGTTATCCATTTGGAAAATTAAGATAACGATGAAAGTAACTTCATAGGTTTATGATGAAGAGCAAGTAAGATAAGCCATCTAAAGCACTGAGTAGGAGGCGGCCCATCACACTGGAGCCACTTCATGAACGTCAGCTCCCGTTTCCATTCCAGAGCTGAGCAAGTTGTGCAGCCTGTCCTCTGGAAACCCATAGTTAGGGATCAGCCAAATACGGCCAACAGCCAGACAAAGGCTAACGTGGGGCCAGGACTTAGGTAAACATACATGTGGTGGGGATTCTCAGGACAGACAGATCATGCCTGGAGAGTAAGGCATGCTCAGTGGAGAAGGTAGTAATTGAGGCACTTGAGCTGCAGGGCTGGAGCTCAGCAGTGCATACCCTAATCCTTTCAGGACTGAAATTAGCATGACCTGCAGTACAGAGAGGCTGTGCTTTTTTACCCCCTGAAAAATAAAGAGGCAAAGATGTACTTACTAATACAGGCCCCAAATGTATAACTGTATTACTTTTTCAGGGAAAAAGTTTGTAATTTCATGCGGTAGGGTTAGCGCACACGGGTTGAATGCATAGAGGCAACCGGAGTGAGGTTCAAGAAACCATATCGGACCGCAGTGAAGCAGACGGGGGCAGGAAGCACGAAGCCTTGAGGTGTGTCTCTCTCCACCTCCGTGGGACTCTCGGACCTGAGCCTATGGCAACGACCTGTTCTGTCTCCTCCAGGCTGGTGGAGAGGGTTTACAATGCACTTCCTTGTGAGGGGGACAGGAAGCCTTTTGCATTGAGATTCTTCTCGAGAAATCTTGAGCACAAAGAAGGGAAACTGGTCGTGATTTTGGACTCTGGGCCCAGATGGTCTGGGTTTGACTTCCAGCTCTGACACGTACCAGTTGTATAATCAAGTAGTTAAAAATCATAGACCTGGTTTCATTCTCTTTAAACTGAGAATAATAATAAAACTTACATGTAATATTGTTGTATTCAATGAGGTAAAATGCAGAAACTAAGTATGTCTGGCATAGAGTAATACATATAAAATAATAAAAGCAGCTAAAGGTTTAACTTTCTTTTTGATGAGGAAAGATAAAGAACTAGAAGGTGCTCACGGGATGCCCCCCTGAGTGTACCTGTGATGGGGAGGTCCTGAAAGGGTAGGTGCAGAGAGGACCTGGTAGCTGGGATTTTCCTCCAGCCTCCTACATCGTATCAGCTGTAAGCTTGGAGGTCTTGGTAGAGGACAGTGCCCGATGTGAGTGAGGGGAGTTGGAGACCTCCAGGAGAAATGTTTAGCTGATTGTGAAAGGCAGCTCAGATTTCAAAACCAAGAGGGATCTTTTCAGTGTTGGTGACCTTGGTCCCCCTCGGGAGGGAAAGGCCCTGGCACATCCCTGCTCTGATTGGTTCTACGGGAGGGACCTTCTCTTTTGCTTCTAGTTTTGCAAGGGACCAGGAGAAGCGTTTACTGATCGGGCCGTTATCTCTTGGGAGAAACTTAATCGAAGAAGTTAATTACCCAGAATGGGTTTTGAGGCATGGGAACAGCAGAGTGTTTAGAACACCTAAGTGGTTGAGTGGCTTCTCTGTGGGGGAAAAAAACATGGGAAAGGGTTTTCAGGGGGCACAGCACCTACACACCTATAAGCACTCCTGATGTTGGGCTCAACTCACGTCCTGTAAGTTGACACATTTTCTTGAACCACAGCTAATATTTGAACTCTGAGTATTACAAACTCTGGACCATTTCCATGATGATAGATAATACAGAGATTTACTAATCCCTATTTTAGAAATAGAAATATGAGTGGAGGCTGTCGTCAGACGTCTCAATAAGGAAATGTGGGTTGAAGAAACCTCGCTTAGAGTATTTAAATATATTATATATATATATTTTTTGGTAATTATAACCAGTTTTCTTTAAACCCAGACTATTTACCAAACACAATGCTTTATTACCCAGAAACCTCTTTCTTTGACTTGCTGGAAAATAAATTTAAGATATATCATTGAGATTTATATATTAGGAGTATCTACTTGATCACAAAGCTTGAGAAGTCCTTGAAAAAATAGGTAAGAGGGCAAATAGGACACATTTTCTAGAACTCTACAGAATGAAGCAGCTTCTCTCTGTCCAGGACGACTGTGGCATAGTCCCAGCTAGAGGGGCAAGGGCTTGTCAGGCTTTTTAATCTTTACTTTCTGTTATTACTTCCAGCCTCAGGACTCCAGTTCCATGCAGAGCACCTGACGTGACACCACACACCCTTGGAGACACGCGTGTTTTGGAAACAACGTGGAAATAGTCATTCCCTAAAACCAAGCTCGCCTGTAGATAGACAACTTGATCACCTCCTATTTTAAACTGAGAATGAGTGTAGAAATGAACTCTTCCTCAGTTCTTATCTTCCTTCTCAGTATTCCCTTCTTTTTCTGCTCACAGACCTGAGAAGTTCTGTAGAAATGTATGAAAGTTTGATTAAAAGGCTGTAGAGCTTGCAATCACTCAGACGACTCTCTTCAGGCATCTTTCCCATCATTCAGGGAAAAAAAATGATGATTAAGATACCTGGTTTTGTCCCTGTGTCCTTTATACATGTTCCTGAGAGACAATTGTACTTGAACAACAGTAAAAAAATGTGAAAAAAATAAAGAAAAAAAATAAACATCACCACAAAGGACAAAAAAACATGCACGGACTTTCTACTCAGATGTGCACGTGAGTCCCGGTGTGTGCATATAGCCATGTTATCTTGGGCAAGTCACTTATCCCTGGAAGCCTGAGTTCCCTCACTCAGAACATGGGGTTTATAGTGAAAAGTAAATGCCTGTATATCTGGAATAATAAATGCTAAAGAAATACTAACAATAGTTATGATCATGATCATTAATCAGCAACCATCCCAAAGGACCTTTTCTCGTCTCATTTCTTGATCCCCGGTGTTTAGGACACTGGGCTGCGTGCTGATCCCCGAGCACTCAGTGCTGTATCGCGCTGTCTTCATCGGCTCACTTGACCTTTCCTCATGGAACATCCGCTCGTCTGCCTCTGACAAGCTAAGTCACCCTCCAAGGCCTTGTTATGTGACATGTGCCCTGGGACGCCGTCTCGTAGCCCCTCACAGTCCACCTCCTCCTTGCTCCTGTGACACTTAGGACTTTGTTTACACGTTCTACATGCTGCTTCCCAAGTTTGTAGAAGACTGCCGGTGTTTTTCTCTGGGCTCCATGAGGGCCCACTTACCAGTCTGGTTTGTGGTAAGCTCCATGAATGAATGGAATTGAATGGAATTTTGTTTTAGTTTCAGCAAGTGAAAAATTCAAGAAGGGATGGACTTATGACTTCATAAAGGGCCCTCTTGCATGACCCTGAAGACAGAGAAGGAAAAGCAGCACCTGACAATGGAAGCCTTCCTGTTTGTACTGTGGTAGCATGGGTTGGGAGAGGAGAAGGTTATTTCCAGGAAAGTGTTAAAAAATTTCTTCTGTTCTTTCTATCATAGTTACTTTCATGGACTTAGCAAAAATTCAACAAGTATCTGCCATTGGCCGGGGACTGTGGAATGTGCGGTAAATGTGCTGGGTAGTGAGACCGTCAAGATCCTGGGTCACACATGGTACCAGTCCTTTGTCCTGCCCCTAACACAGGCCTATTGTGTCCTCGTGTTATCTGGTCCTATTTAAAGTGTATTTCTCTAGATTTTAGTAAATTAAACTGTGACATGCCTGAATCTGTCATTTGGTTTTGGGAGCCTGTGACAGTCTCCTGGGTAGTATTGACCCAAAGGTCAACGATTTTGAATTTGTGATGTCGCTACGTATAGGAATCATTATGCTTTGACAGATGTTAATTTGTCTGTATTATTCTCTTCCAAACTAGAAGCAGAATGATAAATAATTACTTCATCTTTGAAAACCATCAAAGCTTTAGAACTAATGTGAACATTGAAATAATTGTAGAATGCTTGCTTTCATTATGCACTAGCTATTTGTTTGCAGCTTGGCATCCTGGGTTTGTGTTCTTGGGAAATTCAGGGTGTTCTTTGGTGATTAGACTCATTGTGCTCGTGAGACATAGATTTACTCACATTTTTCAAAATGGACGTGTGCGTGAATTGGGTTGGATTTAGTTTCCTTTTTCTTTCCAGGTGAGCTTAACAGTCTGAAGGGGGGAACCCCCCACAGAACAGGAGCATTAGAGGCATTGTCCTCTCCCTTTATTCATTTCTAACTAGTGCTTTTCATCTCGGAGAGTACATGAATATGTAAGTGTGAGCGCTGCTTATTGTGAACTCGGAACAAAGAGTAGTGCTGTAGATTTCAATGCGTTTGGACCATAATGTGCTGCTTTCTTGATAATGAGTTCTTGGCATTGAAATGAAAAGCAAACATATCATTATGAAGGAGCTCCATAAAAACTGTCTGTCATATATCTTAAGCTTCATTAGTTTAGATTAATGACTTGATATACATGACAATAGGTGAAGCAAATCTTTGTTTATTTATTGACAATTAAATGTGGTGGTGACATGCATAAACAGGCTTCCCTCTGATTAGTTCCATGTTTTAAAGTAACTTCGTGTTATAAAACTTGTTAACTACAGTATCATTTTATTGAGCTCTGTTGGGTGAATGATGTGATCTACATTGAAAGGCATCAATATTGCAGCCATTCCCGACAGTCACTGGAGCATTGTGCTCACAGATTGGAGTTGATATCTTATTGTACAAATTCAGGGACCCAGAAAATGTCCAGTTATTGAGCTTCTGCCCTGAGAGGACAATGTTCTATTCATGGAGTCTGGGTGCAAGGTCACAGACCGAAACCTGAACGAAGGATAAAATTCAAATTTGTTTCAAGGTTTTGCTGAGGACCTCCCTGAGATTCAGTGTTTAGAAAGCGCAGAGCTTTTCCCATAGTATCCTACTGCAGAGTAAGTAATACTTCATAATGCAATGCAAAGGAGTGCGTGAATGCAGTGTGTCCTAATTAGGAAGCTGCTGTAGGACCAAGTGAGCCTACTTTTAAAAAGATGCCGATGGGTCTGAGAGTGTGTTGATTCATATGACACAAGAAAGCTTCCCAGAATGCCTTGTAACAGACATACCATTTTAGAAGAAACTGGGAAGGCAAGGAAGAATAAAAAAGAGGAGAAAAGGGCAATGTGGCATAAAATTTATCTGCATGCTAGTCTCTTTGAAATATTTGTGGTTTGCCTTTCCATGAATCCAAAAGTTGGAGGCTGTCAGGGACAATCAGCCCTTCCCATCACGGACGCCCTGTGGTTCTCCTTAATAGCTCCCTTTTATGTGCCGTCAGTCCTCAAAAATATATTTAGAAAAGACTTATTTAGAAGGAGGCATAAAATAAAATCCATGTTGCGGTAGTGTATTACAAATGATTTCTGGATTTCATTCTGTGCTATTACGCTCTCTGTAGAATTTTCATACAAAGGAAAAAATAAACCCTCAGCCAGCTTGAAAGAGAACTCATTTGGCAAAAGAAACCACTACAAAGCCAGTCACAGCCTCCAGTGAAAGGCTCATGTCCCTGGATGTTGGAGTCCAGTAGAGCATCTTTGCTTTCCTTAGGAAATATTGGGGAACAACTGTGCACCCCCATGATCTTTCCTATGGGATGTCCTGAGCAAAGCTTGAATGCAAAGGAGAGAATGAGGGTCAATTAAGCATTACCTGCTTTTCCCTGTGGCCCTTGACTGGCTCATGCACAGGCCTTGTCCTAAGATGACTTTGCAGTCATTTTGTTCATAAGTAGTGTTAAACATGTCATTTATTTATTATGTAAAATCAATCCCTATATTCTGGAGGAGTAACCAAACTCTGCTCCTTGAACTACCCTTTTCGTTTTCATTAAATAAGCCCTTTCTCCCTTCTTCACCAAGCCTCCAATCTATATTATGATCTTATCAACAGTGGGAACATTGTGCCCAGCCCCGCAGACAGGTTCTTCAGGTGGTAACATAGTAGGAGGAATAAATCTTGTCCTCATTTTACAGCCAGTTCTACAAAGTTTGTCCTTCTGGAGGATGCTAACGCCTCCCAGAGGAGCGAGGTGGGCACACCAGTGTGGTGACTTCTGTGGTGGCTGTGAGTGGACATGAACACTGGAGACTGAAAAATAACCTGTACCTGTGCCTTGACACACCTGCTGAGACATTGATGTGGTGAGTTTTGGGTTTTCCAGACACTTCACTGCTAAGCATGTCCATGCTTCAGCTCTCACGTTAGCCAGGGGATCCATGAGAAGGTCATTAAAGTTCTCACATAATAATCGCTGCCATCAGTTTGCAATGGAGAGCGCTTGGGTGGCTGGCCCCTTGCTCTTTTTCATGGTGGGCCACACATTTATTTTTAAAATGATACCTTTCTAGTGTTGAAAAGTTTGTTTGTACTTGGGAGGAGAGAAATATATGTACAGAGTTTTCATAACTAGTGGAGATGTGCAGTATCACTGTAAAATTTTGTGGGTTCATTTATTTACCTATACATTGAAACTTTTTCTTCTTAGTGATTTTGGAAACATATTTTGAAGGTCTGTTTTGATATAATACCACTATCTTTTATGAAGAAACAGCAATCTTCATAAATATATCTATGGTTAATATCTATGGTTTATGTTTACGAACCAAGTGTTTTATAATTAGGAGCTCTTAGATTATAATATACATCTAAAATGATGTAAGGAAACTGGTTTAAAGATAACTTGACTAGGAGATGTTTTGTAATTTGACAACAATGCTGAAATTAACATGGAATTATATAAAAAATTACCTGATAAGTTTTTGTATTAAGCCAATTACAGCAGGAAAGCTTTCACACACCAAGATCCTTACCAAGCCACAAAATTAAATGTAAAACACGAGCAAATTCAAAATGATAAACAATTTCTCAAAACAAGCAAATGAACATGGTAGAATTTCCTAATGCTAGATTAAGTGAAGCTTTAAACGTTTTTTTTTTCGATGAGGACCTTTGTTGTAGTTGTCTGTACTTCACTAACTCTGCATCATTGGGCTCGATTTACCTATTAGAGAAAGATATTTACACACTAGCCAGGAGATCCTAAGGCACTAATTCTTTCCCCAAAATGCTTTGCTTATTTTACTTTGCTCTCCTTTGTTCACAAGACTCAGCTTTTCTTTCAAAATTGCGCCTTCTTTTTCGGTTGCAGTGTTCTGAGGATTAGAATACAAATGATCATTTACAAATTGAAGGTTAACACAGAAATGCATTGTGCTTGTGATTTGATGAGTAAAAACAAATCACAAAATAAGAACAATAGCAGTATTATCCCATGGGAAAGGGGCTTGTGTATTGATCTATTATTTCCCAGCTTGAAATGCGCCACTGTGTAGTTCCACTTGATTACAAGCTTTTTCCTCACTTCCCTTGGTTGATTCATCTCGAGGGCTTCTGACATTTGTAAAGTCCCTCCCATATGCTGCTGAGCAGCCAGGGAAACCTTGTTAATGAAGAAATAGCAAGCTGAAGATTTGAATAAATACTTAGCTGAATGAAAGGAGGTATACAGTTAATTTTTTTAATGCTGACAACTGAGTAAACTCACAAAATGCTTTGCTTGTTTTAGCTAAAAATGGGTTCTAGTGGAGTTTTTTTTTACTGCACCACAGGGCACTTTCATTTCCTGATTCTATTATAAACTAAGTGGCCACCTGAACCTGCCAATGAACTTGTTCTATTGTGTTTTTCTATTTTTAATCCTGAAAGAGTAAACACATTTCTCATCAGATGTGTTACAGAGTACCATATATTGGAGAGATTTATGAAGGTGCCATTGGGTTATTACAGAACCATTCATTTATAAGTAAGTGTCCATTCTGAAAGGAAACTATAAATGATAGCAGCATTTTCATCATTTCACAAATCTATATTATAAAAGTGTGTAGGTATTTTTTTTAATACTTGCTACAGTGACATGGAAACAATTTGGATTTTATGCCTTTTTAGGGTGTGTTTTCAGTCCTAATATATGATTAAAGTTCTGGTCTCATAACCAAGGTGATGTTTTATGTGACTCATAGCAGCAGCTGTGAGAAGGAGCATAATGGTTCCTTCAGGATTCAAAGATTAATTACAAGAGAGCTCTGTGAGCTCAGTCGAGCTGTTTAATGATTGGTTGCTAGTGGACCTGGGCCCCCCAGTGGGAGCTCCTGAGTTTTATTCCATGGAATCCTGGTAGGTTCTGTCCCCTGTGATTTTCCAAGACATGTACCAATGCTCTTAGAAAAATTTTAGTACAACTGATTTAGCATCTTGAGCTGAGAATATTTAAAGAATATACAAAGAGCACTCCAAACACCAAAATCTTTGAGAAAGACTCTTGGCTGAACAAAGTATCAAGAGGGAAGGTGAGGAAGAACCAAATACATTTGGGCATAAATACCTGTTTCTATGTATGATATTATGTCCACAATTTTAACACCTGAAGTTGGAAGGTAAACTTAGGATTCTTGGAGTCTAAGAACCTCAAGATGCCCAAATGCCCTCTAAAATATTCTGGAAGAGTTTTTTTTTCGTTTTTTTTTTTTAAGATTTTATTTACTTATTTTCAAAGAGAGGGGAAGGGAAGGAGAAAGAGAGGGAGAGAAACATCAACGTGTGGTTGCCTCTCACATGGCCCTCACTGGGGACCTGGCCCACAACCCAGGCATGTGCCTGGTCCGGGAATTGAACTGGTGACCCTTTGGTTCGCAGCCAGTGCTCAATCCACTGAGCTGCACCAGCCAGGCTGGAAGAGTTTTTAATTAAATAAATAACCAAGGCACAAGGGGCACACATCTGTTTCTCACAGAAGCTTACACAATCTTTGCTTTGCATAGCCACTTTTGCAAAGTCCTTCTTTCTACTGAGCTAAAACATGCCACTTCTCATGTTTGCTGTGACCCTAGTTCCGTCTTTTGGGTGCAGACAAAACAGGTATCTGCTTATTTTGCATACTAACCCTACTAATGCTAGCAGTGATGTTCATCTTTTATGCACTAAATATCCCTGAATCCCTCTAGATCGGTGCTTCTCTCCAACTTTACTTAAGTGAAATTCATTGGAGGAGATTAAAATGCAGGTAGTTTTTCCGGAGTATTAGATTCAGTAGGTGGGCAGAGTCCAGAAATCTACCCACCCAAGAAATATAGGCACTGTTATTGCTCATGGTTTACAAGTGAGGAAACCGAGGTAGAGAGAGTGAGCAGTTTGCCTAGGGTCCCATTACTAGTAAGTGGCAGACCTAGCATTTGAACTTCAGAACTTAACCACTAGCTTTCACTGCCACCTACATAAAATGGGGGGGGGGGAGCATATGATAGCAGTAAATAGTAAAAGATCTTGAATTATAGAATAAGTACCTTGGATTCAATCTACCAGACACTTATAAATAGTACTAATATAGTAATAATTATTCTTTTTTAAAAATTACTTTATTGTTGCTCAATTACAGTTGTCTGCATTTTCTCCCCACCACTCCCCCCAACCCCAGCCAAACCCACCTCCCTCCCTTGCTTCCACCGACCCCCTCAGTTTTGTCCATGTGTCCTTTATAGTAGTTCCTGTAAACCCTTCTCCCCACAGTTCCCTCTGCCCTCCCCTCTGGCAATTGTTAGATTGTTCTTAATTTCAATGTCTCTGGTTATATTTTGTTTGCTTTTTCCTTTTGTTGATTATGTTCCAGTTAAAGGTGAGATCATATGGTATTTGTCCCTTACCACCTGGCTTATTTCACTTAGCATAATGCTCTCCAGTTCCATTCATGCTGTTGAAAGGGTAGGAGCTCCTTCTTTCTCTCTGCTGTGTAGAATTCCATCGTGTAAATGTACCATAATTTTTTGATTCACTCATTTACTGATGAGTACTTAGGTTGCTTCCAGCACTTGGCTATTGTAAATTGTGCTGCTATGAACATTGGGGTGCATAGATTCTTTTGGGTTGGTGTTTCAGGGCTCTTAGGGTATATTCCCAGCAGTGGAATTGCCAGGTCAAAAGGCAGTTCCATCTTTAGTTTTCTGAGGAAATTCCATACTGTTTTCCACAGTGGCTGCACCAGTCTGCATTCCCACCAACAGTGCACTAGGGCTCCTTTTTCTCCACATCCTCTCCAACACTTGTCTGTTGACTTGTTTATGATGGCCATTCTGACCGGTGTGAGGTGGTATCTCATAGTGGTTTTAATTTGCATCTCTTTGATGGCTAGTGATGCTGAGCATCTTTTCATATGTCTCTGGGTCCTCTGTATGTCCTCCTTGGAGAAGAGTCTGTTAAAGTCTTTTGCCCATGTTTTAATTGGGTTTTTTGTCTTCCTGGAGTGGAGTCGTGTGAGTTCTTTATATATTTTGGAGATCAAACCCTTGTCCTAGGTATCATTGGCAAATATGTTTTCCTATATAGTTGGTTCTCTTTTCACTTTAATGCTGTTTTCTTTAGTCATACAGAAGCTTTTTAATTTGATGAGGTCCCATTTGTTTATTCTTTCCTTTATGTCCCTTGCTTTAGGGGACATATCTGTGAAGATGTTGCTGCATGGAATGTCTGAGATTTTCCTGCCAATGTTTTCCTCTAGGACTTTTATGGTGTCATGACTTATATTTAAGTCTTTTATCCACCTTGAATTTATTTTTGTGTATGGTGTAAGCTGGTGCTCAAGTTTCATTTTTTTGCATGTAGCTGTCCAGATCTCCCAACACCATTTGTTGAAGAGGCTGTTTTTACTTCATTTTATGCTTCTTCCCCCTTTGTCAAATATTAATTGACTGTAGAGACTTGGGATTATTTCTGGGCTCTCTGTTCTGTTCCATTGATCTATGTGCCTGTTTTTATGCCAGTACCAGGCTGTTTTGATTACAATGTCCTTGTAATACAGTTTGATATCAGGTAGTAACAATTATTCTTTACTGTACTGAATATTTGTTTATCATAACATTTACCAAACCTTTTTTACAACAAATTCTGCAGGATTTTAATAATTTTGCTAAAGTAAGAACAAAAACAGAAGAGAAGAGGTTTAAGCTTTAATGACTTTGTAGGATAATAGATTAAAACACGTGAAGCAGGTTTCTTAACTGCAGTCCTTATTAAAGCATGTAATTCATTTTTGTACTCAAGAGCATAACACGACATGTGGGTTTTCAAACTTGACAAATGAAGGTTTCTCTCTCTACATCTCTCCTCTTTTTAAAGAGTGGCTTAGAAAATTCTTCAGGAGCTGCCTTGCTAAGGTATGAATGGACCATTTGAAAACATAATTATCAACCGGAACTCTGGTCTGCTACCTCACCTATTTCACTCCAGTAGTTCCCCTGCAAAGGTTAGTTTTGCAACAGCATTGAAGTAGGCATGACTTTACTTAAAAAACTTTACATAAGAGTGCATCTAAGCAGCTTAATAAGCCCATACTGCAGAAGACACTGGAAGTGCTTCAGGGCTGGAGAGCTGCAGAAAAGTGGCAGCATCATCCTGATGAAAATAAGATACCGGGGCAGGCAATTCAGATCTAAAGCTGTCGCTGGACTTCCAGCACAAGAATGTCAACATGTGGTATGAGAGGGAATGGGGAGATAGAGATGAATTTGAGAGATATGAAAGGTCACTTACAGGACATAGTAAAGGTGGACCATTGGGAATGTGAGAAAGAGAAGACCTTAGGAGGAATTCTGGGTCTCAAGACTGTAAACTAAGGAAAAATATATTAATATTGGTGGAAATAGGAGAGTTTGGCAAGTTGTGCTGGATTCTGGGGTGGGGTGAGGAGAGAAGGGAACGACAAAAAATGTTTATTGAGCACTTACCATTTGCTCAAAATTTACTATGTTTTATCAAAATTGATAATGTCTTAAGGGGGGAAATAATTATATAAACAAATGGAAGAATTTCTCATGTAGAAAGGAGTTGGCAGAGTCTCATGTTCTACATGGTCCCCTCTTGACTCTGTGGCTCCTCGATTCTCTGTGTGAACCTCCCCCAGCCCCCTGCATTTCTCAGAACCCATTGTGAATAGGGCTGATAAATTCCAACACAGCATGATGAGGTGATGGCAGACTATTCAAATGTGAGCTGTTTTATCGTGAGTTGTATATTCAAGAACTGTCTGCCTAAAATAGTTAATGTGATTCCAAATGTAGAGCCACTTACTCGCTCTTCCTGTATTGAACGTAACATTCACTAAATGGTCAAATACTTACATTTCTTATGAGACCCTTCTGTAGCAATGTTTTTTAAAACGGACATTTTGATATTGACACATGGGATATATAATATTTAAAGAGACAAAGCCCTTTCACAAATGACGTGGTTAACAAGTTGAATATTTCTCCATCCTCATCTAATGAATAACTTAATCCCGGGTGGTGATATAGTGAAGCATATTTTTCCCTGGAAGGAAGAACAAGAAAAATCACAGGAAAATTGCATTTTGAGAGTTTGGCCTACAGGATTCATATGAAGAAATGCTACCCCTATAATTCAGATATTCCACATATCAGACCATGTATTTGTTATCTTAATACCCAAACAAAAAAAATACAAACTCTTACTGAAGAGTCCCAGTAAACATCCCTCCCCCACTTTGTTTCTGAGCCACTGGAAGGTCAGGAACAGCAGCAGCACACACCAGTTACAGTTTCAGGGTGTGTGCATTTCAGATGTGAGCAAATTTAATGACTGTCGTAAAGGATGCAAGTCCTTGCTGTTCGGTTAATCTTGATGCTGGAAAGCAAACTTGGAACTGTTGATGGGTAGTGTCCTCAGGTTCAATCATTGGCAGATGTTAAGGGAACTACAAAAACATCCTTTAGCTGTGGTGACCTGTTAACCACGGGGATTATCAGATTAAAAATGGAAGTGCACTCATTACTGAATCAACATTATGTATCAGCAATGCTTTCTGGGCCATGCATAATAAGTATGAATATTATCTTGGATTAAAAAAAACTGGCTTAATGCAATATATAACATCAAGAAAGAGTTTTCACTTTCATTCTTTATCTTGTAAATAATCTTTCTTAGTTAAAAAATGTTTTATCAGTATTTTTCTAGTCTTGTTAAGAGGCAATGTTGCTGTGATTCAATGGAACTGAGTCAGTTTTTGAAACAGAGATGTTTATAGAATGGAGAAGGATGGTGTATCAGCCTTGATGAAAATATCCCTTGAGAACGACCAGCTCCCCTTGACCCAAATTTGTGTTCACAAAGCAACCTTCACTTTTATAATTTGTTTTCCTGGAGGGATTTAACTACCAGGATTGGGTTTGCAAATAGACTCCATTGATAGGCCAGGTAGGCCCGTCTTGGTAAACTATTCAGTTCACATCTGGTTGATGAAATTGTTTCTAAGTTTACTTAGCTGAGTTTTTTCTTTTAGCTTGATCAACAATAGGTGTTTTTTTTAAAAGCTGAGTTTTGGGCTCTGCCATCTTAAGGCCATAGCCTGGAAGTTTGCTGTTCTGCAGAGTACAGTGCTGGTGGGAGCAGCCAGGTGGTCTATCTTTCTGACATTTTAAAAGCTTATCAGCACCCTTTGTCTTATCTAAGATTTACTGAAAAAGAAGATAGCAATTTATGACATTTCTAATGTAAATCAGAACTGGAGAGTTTTCTGATTCTCTGTGCTTGCTGAGCTCTGGATCCTTTTCTGGATCTACGAGAGACTGTCGTCTCGTGTTTCTGCTTCTGTGTCGTCACGTTGGCCGTGAGCTTGGCCACTTGACTTGTTTTGAACGATAGAATATTAGCAAGTGTGATATGAGCAGAGGCTTTATAGACACTGAAACGAAGGGTTGTGTCCGCTCAGAAAGCTATTGTTTGGAAGCTGACTGACATGCTCTAGGTAAGTTTTGGCTAGATTTAAATAGAGGTAAGTCAGTGAGGGAGAGGCCCTGGAGATGTGAGGCCATCTTGGAATTTTCGGCCCCAACCGTGGTCCCAGCTGAAAGTGACTGTATGAGAGTCCTCAGCTCTATCCTGTGAAACAGAAGGTAAACCCAGACGAATGGCCCAGCTGAGAGTATTCAACCCACAAGATTGTGATAAATAATAAATCATTATCCCTTTACACCAGAAAGTTTTGTTGGGGGATTTGTTGCACAGCAGTACAAAAATGGAACAAGGTTCTGTTCCATAGCTGTGGATTCCTTATCTTCAAGTATCAGTATTGAATATTCAAAGAAAATCACATCTAATTTCCGGGGCTAATTTAGTGAGTAGTACTTATCCAAAGTCACATAAGCCCATTTTGTTCTTATTGCATGCATGAATGGTATTACGCTGCCATCTGGTGGCAAAGAATAACTGTTCTGGCTGTTTCATGGAATCTGGTGAGTTTCTGCAGTAGTATTTGTGAAAGTGTGAAAATATGAAAAGGCGCATGTAAGCACAGAGAACTCCAAGGTATCAAAAGTAACAAGGAAAAATATTTTGCTAGGTGAAAGTGATTAACGCTTGCACAGAACAAGACTGCTGTGGTGAGTTGCTCTTGACCGTCTGATCATCGTGAATGGCTGTGGACTCAAGGGAAATACGGTGATATGGAAAGCCAGTTACCTTTCTTCTCATCCTTTCTTCTACCGTTCTACCACGTTGTGGAAGAAAGGAAATGATACTCAGATATGAAAATTGACTTCACACTTCTTCCTCCATCATGTGAACGTGAAGTTGTGAAATGTTCTTCAGCAGTCTCAAAAGAGGTTTGCTAACCCTTTTTGATGTGGGCAGAGACTGCTGTGAGTGAGGTGGAAAGTGGGTAGGTAGTGGAAAATGAGGGATCTGTCAGGTGCTGATTGCATTTGATCTCACCGTGCCTGCTCTGCTGCTGTCAGCAGGAACCATATTATCGGGAAGCCAAGCAAAGAGGCTGCTGCTGAATGACTCAGCAAGCATGGCCACCTGGCCTGGGCTTCCTTGTGCAGCCGGGGGCTCTGCCTCTTGTAAGTGGGTTTGTTTAGGTTTGGGTCTAGGGTTTTGCCCTTGGAAATATCTTGTCCTTTCCACGATCAATTGTAGTGGTGATGCAAATGCTTAGGACTAGTAAATGTTCACTGTGTAGAACCACAAATTTCTTTCTAGAATTAATTTTTATCAAAGAAAAATAATTATATTTTTGTTGTATATTTACCAAGCTACATCAACATAACACCTATAATAATAGGGAGTGGGTGTTAATTTCTGCCCATGCTAAGTCTAGAAGAGAGAAAAAAAACTTTCTTCCAAGTAAAATGATTTTATCTGAACTTATGAGGTTGAAAAAAAAACACAGTCCTTATTTTAGCTTTTGAAGTTGAAGCAAATTTCTCTTAATATAATATATATTACAATAATAGCATCTAGTTAAGATTTCAATATGACATTTCAGTTCGATATAATACACAGTCCCTGCCATGTTTTTATAAAACATTACTCGGTATGAGATATTCACATTAACTACAATTGCTGAAATGAAGGATGTTTAAATCTAGCGACAGTTTCTATCATTATTAAACTTCATTATAAAATAAAGCATGTGGGTGGAATTGTGGCTTGATGCTTTTGTAATTTGCTCTCCTACCTTTTCAATGTACTTTCCAGTTACATCAACTGAATCATTTCATCTTATAGATGCAAAGATGAAGGAAGAGAACAAAAACATGGCCATTAACGGAAGCAGTGCAAATGTGCATAGTTAATGGAAACCATTTTGACATTTTGCATTTGATTCCATGGTGTACCTACTCAAACAATTTCAATGGCATATTAGAACAAAATGCTACATTGTGCTCTTCGCTAAGAATGCAAGTAATAGACTTCAAAAATTACCTTTTCAGTGGAAGTATTATCTGCTGGAAATGAAGAAATGTTTTACATTATGACACTCTAATAGCAGCAAGGGGGAGCGATGGACTGGCGTGATAGCTCAGGCAGGGGAGATGTTTGACTTTTTACTCTCTGAGATGCATTTTTTCATTTTTGAAAGCACAAGAACAGTATTCCTCTTTAAGTTCCTGGGTTCTGATTTTTTACCTCTCCTGACTGAATTGTTCTTGATCCAAGTGAAGGCTGATGATGATGAGGATGGAGCCCAGATCTTCATTTGCTGCAGGAATGGGGTATAAAACATTAACGGCCACTTTTGAATATGTTAATTTTGATTCTGGGAGAGAGACTTGCTTTATAAAAATAAATAGATAGTTTAAAAAAATCTAAACATAGGAAAATTGCTGCTTGGCCCCCATTGTGTATACTAATAAGCAGCTCATTTGTTGGGGAACAAATACATGTTCTAAGAATTCTATTAACGATGTGATTTATTAGGAGTATTTTGATATGAGACAGAAAAGGGAATGCTTACACATCTGAGGAAGGGGCCCCAATTATGGGAGGTGTGTACACATGCTGTATTCTTATATTCTTCACCGAGCTACCTTAACATGGAAATCTCTTATTTGATTCCCACAACACCTCTGTGAAGCAAACACGATTTCCTTCATTTTTCTCATGTGAAAACTGTAACTCAGAGAGAATAAGTGATTTGTACAAGTTCACACATCTAATGTGAGACATAACTAGAATACTAACTTGCCTATGAATCTATTTGAGAAAAATGTGGAGGTGGGAGAAAAAGGGGAAAGAAATCAATGCTACAAGGCCAAGTGTAAGAAGGCTCTTCTTTGGGCCTGGGTGGGTTTTACCTATGTTGACACTGATTTGAGGTTGGAAGCAAGGCTGGTGGAAACGATCACAATGATAAAACCTGAAGATACTTCTATTTATAGCACTCCGAACAATACAAATGAACCAGATAATAAGTGACTTGGTATCTGATGGTAGGTTCTAACAGAAAGAAATACCAAGGTCTGGCTTCCTGTATCCCTGGCACCAATTTGCAGATAAGTGCACTGATGTGATAACACACTGCCCACCATGGGCAAAAGCCAAGTGCTGACCACAGGGCATCTCTGCTTTGGTGCCTTGGTAATTTGATGGAAAAGGGCCAGACAGAATCTAGGTCAGAGCTACAGGGAAACCCAAGACCTACTTCTGTAAAAGAGAAATGGGTGATATGCTCTGAGGTTAAAAGGCAAAGGAGAGAAAGACCACTGGAACGTTCACTTCACTGCCTTCTATTCTGTACTTTTTCTTGCAACGCAGCTTGCAACCCAAGTTTCTAGCTCTTGGTGCCCTGCAAGTATCACGTGGACATCAACAATTCAGTGTCCCTTGTTTCTGTTGCTCAAGACGGGACCTTCTATGGACATTCACCCTCCTCATTGCTTGTCTAGTAGTTCTGAATTTTTGGAAGTCTGTAAGTTATGTAGAAGAAAATAAGAGGTCTGAATACTAAAAAATCAATTTCTGTGTTATCTGAGAGAAGATAAACGATATGTCTAAAACACTCAAGGCGCCAACAACTACTGTATGTAGATGGAAACATTAGTCAACTCACTGACTGCACTGGACTTAAACATAAAGCAATGCTGTAATAGGATTAGTTCACTTGAAATTTCAAATCTTATCATCCCGGCCAATTCCTAAGAGCACTGAATCAATTGCGCTCGCATGTTTTGGGGTAAGGGATATACAGTGTGAAATTTGTCTTTAAAATTACCTTTTTACTTAGCATGGAAGCTTATCCGTTTAGAGCAGCCATCAGGGCCCCTCCTGGTGGGGGAGACCGTGATATAGTAAGCATTGTTACACTTAGTGTATACTCATCAATGGGATTTCTTTCTTAAATATCTCCATTTTAGGTAACATATATCAGCAACTAGTATATTGCTCCTACCTTAGAAGGCACAGCATTATTTCCTGAGCTGCAGCTCATCTCTGCAGATTCTGGATATTCCTTCAGCACTGAAGTAAAGTTCACATCTCTACTGAGGGCAGACTCTAGTTTCCCAGTGAAGAAGCAAATTGCCACATTTGCTGGTTGAGGAATTTCTAAAGACCCATGTCCACATAAGAGCATAAGCTGAAGAGCTGATGCTCTTGGGCAAGTTGGGACCCTTCATTAGCCAATTGGAAGAATGATTTTTCACAGCAGGCATCATGGGGTCCCAGCACTAAGCCAGGATGGGGCAACAAGGAAAATTAAGAATGATGAGGGGAGCCACAGACTTGTACATAGATATGCTGGGAGGGGGACGGAAAGTGTGTGTGCTCATGGTGGTCCTCAGAAGATCAGTTCTGAAGAAGAGCGTCACTTAGATAGCAAGTGAAGGGCACAGACTAATTCCAGACCCTTATACTTAGTAAGGATTGGAGTTAGAGGCTTTCAGGACACTGAGGGACTTGGCTCTTAATGGTTTGAGATCTGAAAAACACCTTATAAGCTTTAGGACCCTGGGTGGGGTTGGAGTGATGGACTTTTTTTAGGTTAATAGATTATGGACAGTCAACACAATTGATCCTCTTATGAAATGTGAACCATGGAAACAAAGAAGGCTGATGTGCTCCTAAACTTACACGTTGAAGGGAGGGAATTGGTTGGGACAGATTTCTGACAGGATTTTGACTTCATGGGTGCTGTTCGCCAGGACAACTAGAAAGTTTGTGGAGAGCTGTCCTCATAAGCAATTTAGGTTGTAGAGCCACAGAAAGCATGCCTCGACTTCGGGTGCCCTAAATGGAAGGAACAAGCTTTGCTGGTTTCGTGGAGCTGTGGGGGCCGCCTGCTGCCTGCCTGCTGCCAGGTAAGCAGGGGGAGAGGCAGCAATGGTGCCCTATTTAAGCACACGCTTCTTTGAGGGAGATGACAATAATAATTGTCATTACAATTGTTATTCGATAAACACAGGCACATAGATTTGTTGTTTACATAAGGACATTTATGCAAAGAATGTGTGCCTGCTTTGGTGCACCTACAACTTACATTTGGACCTTTACCTTAAGGAACTGAAGGGTTACCTAAAATAAGGAAAAATACCTTTCTTGAGAGACAAAATCTGCCGTTGAATTTCAGAGATTTTTGTCTAAAACTGGTAGTTTTCATCAAACAGTATTTTAAAATACAAACTACATTACTTAAACTAATAACCCATGCGTTAAGTTCTAGGCTCACGCATTGGCAACTATATGCAGTGAAGACAAACGGCAAAAAGGAGGATCACCTGACATGTGAATAATTAGGATAGAC
Source organism: Micronycteris hirsuta (assembly GCA_004026765.1). Classification (NCBI taxonomy): domain Eukaryota; kingdom Metazoa; phylum Chordata; class Mammalia; order Chiroptera; family Phyllostomidae; genus Micronycteris; species Micronycteris hirsuta. Next base: position 22,077 of record PVJI01001816.1, on the reverse strand, counting down.
AATGATGCCAGGTGGCCCCTCCGTGCAGAATAATGAGAGCAGTATGTCAAAGCACAGCAATCTATACTAAAGAAAAATCAACATGTATTCAACATCGTTCTTAGAATGTTAAGCCGATTATCCACTTCAGGTAATTGAGGCAGTAGATGAATGGGTGTAGCCTTTATTTTTCTCTTTTAGAATGCAGAGTTAGGTATAAAGGTTAACTGGTATCTTATACTGCTCATCATTCTTTACCTCAGTCATAGATTTCCAAGGAAACAGATACCCTTTCCAAAGACTAATTCTTACCAAGTTTTTATCATCTTGAAACCACGCTGGTGTAATTTATGATTCTTCAGTTGCACACACATAGGCCTAAATAAATACATGCAGGTATGAAACATAGAAACACTTATGTACACACGCACACACACCATTGATATCACCCAAGGCTTCAGGCGCATGAAACTTCAAACAGACCCTTTTAGAACAGACTCTCCTGCTTTATGTCTCCACCTCTGAAGAGAAAGCATGGTCTACATGAACAGAAGGAGATTTGCACTCCGTTCACAAAAATGGGCTTGAATAACTCTGCTTTGAGGAACTTTTCCAGGTCCCATGGGGGTTAGAGAATGCCTGTTCACCTAGACCTTTGAAGGGAACACAGTAGTCTTCAGTGGTGAAACATTCTACTCCTGCATCATTGTATTTCAACGTCATGAAAGCTCGAAATCTGTAAGGTGTTAGTTTAAAACCTTTGCTGTTTCTAACTTTTGGGGGAAGCGCCCTTCATGAAAGATCATTATAACACTATTTTCTCAACTTCCTGTTTACAAAACCTAAAGTTCTCAGTTCCTTTAACATGCCTTTGAAAATTCCTTAGAATCTTTCTTCTTCAAGATTTTCATCTGAATTTTTTCCAAGCTTACGTACCTATCTTAAGTCTGTATGCCTTAATACTCGGCTCCTCCAAGGGCCGTTTCAGGTTGTACCTCCTGAACAGACAGTTACCCCGAGAACTGCCAATTTCTCATTCCTTAGAACTTCTTATAATAATTCTTCTTGAACACGTGTCAGGCACAGTGTGGAATTTAATAGCATAGCATCTGTACTCTCCAGCCCTGAGTTTGAATTCTGGTTTTGCTGGTTGCTTTGGACAAGTTGCAGAACTTATCTAAGCTGCATCTCCTCCCTTTGTAGAGCAAACCAATCATATCACCTTTCAGGTAGGGAAGTTGTAAGGATTAAATGATCAATTGTAGGTGAAGCACTCAAGTCAGGATGCCTGATAAGCGTTTCATAAAAATTAGCTGTAATAGCTAATACATCCCACTTCCATATAGCATAGACTTCCCCGTGAATATATATGCTGTATACCGTGGTGTCTTCAAGCAGGACTCCAAGAGTGCACATGAAGGGGTCACATAGGACCAGGATTATTTAGACAGAGCTGGGGCCAGCACTTCAAGCATCTATTTTCATGAGGAGTTTAGGGGATTCAAAGGAAGGAATGTACCTATGAGAGGTGAAAATCAAGGAGGCAAACTTGGTCAAAGAGGCAATTTTCTCTGCCTTTTTTCAAATGATCCCCTTCAGTCCTCACTCCCAAGGTTTTTATCTAAGTCCTAAGACTGGTGGGTTTCATGAATAGCTTATAAAAATAATAGGGATGTGTCAAGAAAATCTCTGAAATATACTGAAGCAAATGTCAATGTGATTTTTTTTTATCTTAACCTGCAGACTGTGATGCCGCTGTACTGAGAATATTTTTTTCCCATTGCATTAGTGAAGTGACTATTGAAGCATTCATGGCATAAGTAGAGCAAAGAGTGACGCAGAGTTCCATGACATGTAGTCAGCTGTAGGAAGAGGGAAGGCCACAGTCATCTCTGGGACTGAGGGGCGTTAGTGCCGAGCCTCACTTCCTATGCAAGTAACAAGCATTAGAGCAGGGCTGTCAAACTCACTTTCACCGGGGGCCGCATCAGCCTCACGGTTCCTTCAAAGGGCCAAATGTAATTTTAGGGTGGTGTAAGTGTAACTACTCCTTAACTAGGGGCAAGGAGCTTGACTTTGCTGCCAGGTAGAAACAAGGTGCCGGATAAAACAAAGTGGAGGGCCGGGTTCGGCCCGTGGGCCTTGTATTTGCCGCCTGTGCATTAGAGAATTGAGTGGAACTCAATGGCCACAATAGGGCATTAATGAGAAACACATCAAATGGTATCCAGAAGAACTAGATTTTCCAGCACATTTTTAAAGCCATAGAAGAACCCGAGGAATTCCTTAATTAGGTGGATGAGTTTAAGGTAGGGCGGGATTGCCAGTTTCTGCAGGAGAAAGTTCATCTGGAAAAGGATTGTTATTGTGATGCTATTATATGGTCTGAGTTTATGAGGCTTGAAGTAAAGTGGATTAAACATATTACTTACCACTAGGTTGTAAATCCCAAGTCTTACCCACCTGTGTTAGTCTGCTTCAGCCTGCCATAGAGAATAGTATAGGCTGGATGACTAAAAACCAGATTTGTTTTCTCACAATTCTGGAGGCTGGAAGTCCAAGATCATGGTGCTAGCAGAGCTGGGTTTCTGGGGAGGCCTTTCTTCCTGGCCTGCAGATGACCATCTTCTCACTGTGTCCTCACATTGCCTTTGCTCTGTGCACGTGCACTCCTGCTGTTTCTCTTCTCAAAAGGACACCGGTTCTAGTGGATTAGGCCTCCACCCTTGTGACCTTGTTTAACCTTAATTACCTTCTTAAAGGTCATATCTCCACATATAGTTACCTTGGGGTTAGGTTTTCACGCACACACACACACACACACACACACACACACACGGCAGATAACAATTCAGTCCATAGCATTCCGTCCTCTGATCTCCCAAAATTCAGATCTCTCTCACATGAATAATGCATTCACCCTATCCCAATGACCCCCAAAGTCTTAACACATTTCAACATTAACTTTAACGTTCAAAGTCCTCTAAATTAAGTGTGAATGAGACTTGAGTCATAGTCACCCTGAGACAAAATTTCTCTTCAGCTGTGAACCTGTGAAACCAAACAAGCTATGTACTTCTAATATATAATGGTGGGACCGGTGTAAGATAGACATTTCCATTCAAAAAAGTGGAAATTGGCAAGAAGAAAGAGATGAAGGGTCTCAAGCAAGCCCAAAATCTAGCAAGGCAAATTTCATTAGATCTTAAGGCAGGCCAACCAAGGTGGTGGCCTTTCTTCCAGATGCACTGGGGTGGTGGCTTTGTCCCTTTGGCTATGGATGGCATCTATTCCCATGAGGCTTTGAGTGGGAGTAGCCTTGTTCCAAGAAACTGAGGAGGTAGCCCCACCCTCTGAAACTGGGGAGGAGATGGTGTTTTCCCTTTAGACCTATGTGCTCTGGGCTTATGGTGGCGGTGCCTAGCCCTGCTGATCAACAAATCACCCTCAGTGTCATTATTTCCTTTTCTGAAGGATAAGTCACACTTGTAGCTGTATAGCTCTATTGTTGCATCCTGTGGAATACCCAAAATCTAAAAGCCTTCTGTTACATTGAGTCCAAACTGGCATTGTCTCTGCTGGTCTAATTCCATCTCTATTCCTGGTTTGTGCTGCAATGGCTGATTAAATCCATGGGTAATTGCTTTATGGAGTGATTGTCCAGCTGCACCCTTGGTGTTTTCTCTGGAGCACACTTTCTCATTTTTGCAATCTGGATAGGCCGAAAAGTCACCAAATCTTCAAGTTTTGGTTCCCTTTTGTTTATCAATGTCTTTAACTTCTCTTTCTCTTCTTGCATTTTGCTATAAACAGTAAAGGGGGACCTGGTTTGAAGATAGGACTCCTGGTTTGCCTTCTCCTGTATCCTAATGAGGCCTTTTCTCCATGCCTGTGCATGCCTGCCCATTCTTCTTCTTGTAAGAACACCAGTCCTATTGGACGAAGGTCCTTTGAGGCCTCATTTACCCTGAATTACCTTTTTAAAGACCCTAGAGCCCAATATAGTTACGTTGGAGTTAGAACTTCAACATATGGATTTGGGGGGGGGATGTATTCAGTCTATAATATCATTTTTATTTTATTAAGTACAGATTTACTGCAGAGGATACACATTTATTAAAAGACCCAATTGTTATAGCTCACCATCATGGCAAATGGACTGGGGATGAACGTTGAAAGTGTAAGGATTAAAATGGCCTAAACTAATGCAGCACCTAGCATATTAGAACTCTGTCAGTTCACCAGACAAGCCACTCCCTTCAACAAAGGCTTGAAGGAACTTTTGCAGAATGTGTAAAGTCCCTAGAAGATGAAATACTGGAAGCATTTTATTCTTTCCATGAGCTGATTGTGAAAATTGTTAGGAAAGAAACAAATTAAGGGGTAAATGACTGGTGACAAATGGCGTAAGAAAGTGCAGACCCCAGAAGATCCCAGAAGAATTTAGCTGGGCACATGGTTCTAATACTCAGTAAATCGCACACTAGCCACAGGACAATGAAAACAAAGAACGCCCCAGTCCCACAGAAAGCTTGTTTGAAAAGCCAGTTGGTACATCTGATTTTGGTACAGTTTTTATATTCTAGAAATATTAATTCTCTTTAGTTATATTTTTAAAAATATTTTATTTATTTATTTTTTTAGAGAGGAGAAGGGAAGGAGAAAGGAGAGAAACATCAATGTGTGGTTGCCTCTCGAGTGCCCCCTATTGGGGACCTGGCCCGCAACCCAGGCATGTGCCCTGACTGGGAATCAAACTGGCAACTCTTTGGTTCACAGGCCTGCACTCAATCCACTGAGCCACACCAGCCAGGACTCTTTGGTTATATTTTAAGAAAAGAATTCAAAAGTGGAAAAGCTGGTAGATACCATTTCTTTATTTTTTAATATTGAAAATAATAAGCATGAATTATAAAATATAATAACATTAAATGAAGTTATTGATTCTTCAAAAATATATATTGCTAATTGTATCTATTTTCTTCTTGCCAACCACATGCGAGAGAGCCCATTTCCCACACCCTCAGGGTGGGGAATCATATTTTACTCATTTTTGCATTTCTTCTTCTTTACCAACTGGACCATGCCCACCATATTGTTGAATAGGTGAGTGAATGTCCTAAGATATTTTCTGCAAATAATATCCCTCTTCATTCCTACTGCCCCTACTTTCTGCTCCTTGCCCAGATTTTTTGTAATGGTGCTTCCTCCTACTCAGACAGCGTTCATTGTTTCTTGAGTAACTGAAACTAATTGAGTCTATTTTTCTTAATCTTTTAGAAAATAAAAACATGAAAAAGTTGTAAAGTGCTTGCAAGACATTAGGCATTAGAAGGAAGAGCAAAGAGATTTGACTTGTTTCCTATGAAGCAATATTTCTGAGACCATGCTTACATACTTTCTGTGAAAGCTGTTAAATGTTGCAGATAAAAGGGAGAGAAAATGAATCATTTCTATGCCTATGGAACAGGAGAGAAGTTAAAGATAAGTAAAAAAATAGTTTCTGAAGAAAAGAAATAAAGTCAATCAAGATATAAAACTGTATCCCCTGCCTCCTCTTACACAGAACACACTTTTGGTTCCTTTATTTTGCTATAATGTGGCATGGTGCTCTGGAATACTTTGAGATAGGAGGTGAGACTATGAACAATGAGCTGAATTTTTTTCATGCCTTTTCTAAAATTGGTCTGCAGCAGAGTGAAAAGGAAGATTTGATTGCTACATTTGCTACATTGGAGTATCTCTCCAGAATTCAAACCAAGACTTAACTTCCTTATAACAAACTCACCTAAAGTAAACCACAGCTTGCAGAAGACATCTTTGCCCCTCTTTTAAAAAAATATTATTTTAATTATAATCTAGTTCATTGAAACTTGAGCTGTAGCAGTTTAGGAATTAATTGTGAACAGGTAACAACTATTGAGAACTGGAATTTTCTGGAATTGTAGCCTCCACCCCCAGCTCCTGTTGGATTGAATCTTAAAGTAGGAATGACTACAGAATCTGCTTTGGAGACTTTGGTGTGGTTGCTATGACAACAAAACTTTAGGGCATTGTTGTCTACATGGAATCACAAAATGACAGATGGCCCATTATGAAACTGTACATATTAGGAGATGAAAAGAAAATTCATCATTCTCCACTCCATCCATTGTGCTCTTGCAAAAGAGGTGGAATATGATAACTGAGTGGGGTGAGCATAGGCAACCAGAAAGGAAAGGTTAAAATGAAACTTCATCCATCTTGAAACCACGTCAGCTGACTTGAGGACTGCTTATAGATGTTTGTCTTTCTCCACCCATATAGAGGATTATTTCCCATTAAGCATTTATTTGGCACCATTTAGTGCAAGTCTGAAATTTCTTCAATTACCACTATAGCTAGGAGACCAAAATAAAACTAGCTAAAGACAGGAGGGTAAAACTCTTATATAAGTACAAATGGGAAGTTTTGGTTTTCTCACCCTCGTTTTGGTGGTTTTGACAGTGTGCTGGATGGGGTAGATGACTGAGTGACTAGAAAGGCTGGGTATTTTTCCTTGTAGATCTATCCAAGATATAACATATTAGAGTTATTTTTCAAATTGAATATCAAACTTCAAGCTCATGATGTAAAGTTCTGAGTTAGGTCCTTAAAACCTTCACTGAAGATTCAGGAAAGTTTAGGAGGAACTATTGTGAAAGGTTTAGCAATTTTGGCTGAGCTGATGAGCTCAGTGTAGGTAAACATGGTGATATATCTGCTGAATTACACTATTACCAAAATCTTGATATCCAGTCCAGAGAAGAAGTGAGCTTTGTGTTTCATTGGTCATATCTCAGGATGTTTGCAGAAATGTGCCTATCTATCTACATCATCTATCTATGCGTCCATCCTCATCTTGGTTATCCATATATAAATAACCGAAAACCCCTGATAATAAGTAGATCTGAAGTCATTCCACAAGCCATGTGTTAATGGCACTAGACAAGTTTTACCTGTTTTCAACTATATGAAGGATGGTGACACAGGAGGGAGGCCCAAAGGGGGATCTTTCAGAAGAAACATCTCAGCTCAATATATTGCAAACTCCCTGGAAGCCAAGCTTTCTCAAAATCACATGCTGCCTTAGATGATAGTGAAATCCCTTTCATTAAAAGTTATCAAGCATCAGTGTTTGGCCTCATGGCAAGTATGTTGTCAGGAGGACATAGGTATCAGAATGGATCCTTGGCTATATGGCCGCAATGCCTCTTTCAGCTTTGATACCCACTATCCCATAGTCTCTGAACTGGGCCTATGGTGCTCAACAAACTCCTTAACCATGAAAAGCCTGCATTCTTCATCTGGACACTTCTGTGGCAGGGTCCACCAGTCATTCACAAAATTGGGTAGAGCAGTTGAGAATGAGTGAATATAAGGACAAGGGCAGTATGACTAGAGTTATTCTTTTTTGATGGCTATTTGGTATATTTTTAACCTTGGCTTCTAAGGATGAAAAGTCAATACAACTAACTCTGATGACACTCCCTGTTTTCCAAAGGTTCTTGTTTAATTAATAGAAACATAAGGCTTGTCAAAACGAGGAAATAAGGCCATTTCACCTTTCTAAAGAGCTCCTGCAGTAAATCAAAACATACTACTTTGAATAACACGTTCTCATATTTTAGCAGCATAACATTTATTGAGAACTAGTTTTGCTGGTGAGAGTTTTTGTTGAATGCCATAAAATATTATTAAAAAATCTTTAATCTTGGGAGATAGCTGTATGTAGTATTGCTAACACACACAAATGTTTAAATACTATTCATTTCTCGCATGTTGGCATGTTGTAAAATTCTGTTTTCTTTTCATTCCTAGATGTTGTAAATAAACTGGATCTGTACAGTAGGTTTTTGTCAGACTCCCAGAAAGACAATTTTATTTTATAGCACATCCTAGAGTGACAGCCAGAAACTGTTCTGCACCACCTCAGTACAAACAAAATTAGCTTTTCACAATATTTTTGCAGATGTTAAAGGTCATTAATAGAATGAAACCAGATGACTAAAGCAATGCATTTGGAATGATTGGGTTTTATTTTTCTCTCTAGCTTAAAGACACAGAGTTCCATTTTCTCTCTTACTTGGCTGCATTTCAGGGTGTTTTTTTTTTTTCAGTTATTTAATGGTTTCCAAAATCATAAAAGTAAAAGTGGTAAGATATGTATTTCTTGGCCTATGCCACCTTCCTTGTTTGACAGAATTGAAATTTTATGAGGATGAAAATAGTATTAACCGTTCAAAAACACTGCACTCTTCAACAATGGCCCAAGCTTTCTACTTTTACTGAGGTCAAATTTTTGTTATGAGTCATTTGAAATCCTCTTTCCAATTAAGAAGAGGATAATTAACTGGAGGAAATGCTACTAGTTTATTCTTCCAGGAGAAAAAGGAAAGAGCGTTTTTTAAAGGTTTTTAAGCTACAGCGAGTTGCTGATGGCAGGAGGCTGTGGGCTTTGTCAGAATGGGACGGGCCTGCGGCCTGTCCCTACTGTTTTCTGTGTAGCGTCTTCCCCCAAATGAGGAAGCTGCGGTTCGTACAGACAGTGGGTTCGCTTACGTTAGCGGCATTCACAGATCAGTCTGAAATACCTCTACTTTCTAGAATGACCCTGCTCAAGGGAGTGATTTGAAAAATAATTTTCATTGTGTCAGTTAAAAAACAAACCAACATGACTTCAGTCCATTTTTTTAGGGATAATGAAGTAGCGACGAAAATCTGATCCTGGTTCCCAAATTTATTTGTGTATCTGTGGTGCATGTTGAAGGAGTTAATGTGTTGTCCTCTTCCCAGGGACAGAGCAGGCCACTCCCTCACCTCCCCACAGCGAACAGTATAGTGAAGTTAACTCTTCTGTAGCAAGAGGGTCGTTGGGAATGAGGGAGGAGCAAGGATTTAAACACAGGTGGACGGGTTGTTTGGTGGCAGTGACACCGTCCCAGGGTGCCAGAGGGAAGGCAGGAAGAGTGAGCAGGCAGTTTGGTTGATGGGAATGTGAGGGCATCTGAGACCTGAGGGAAATTGCTGAGTCATAGTACTGGACTTATTTTGTCTTTGTTATCTTCCAGATGAAGCTTTCTCTGATATTTAAAAATAATTAGTCAGGATGCAGGTCCAGGAAAATAACATGTGTGCTTGTCTGACATGGTGTAAAGGACCCTTCTCCACTGGGTCTCTCAGGGTGGTGCATTACTGTACAGCCACATGGGATTCTGCGGCCTGCCACCCGTAAATTCGGGAGTCAGAGCGGTTTGGTGAAAAAGGAAAGGAGTATTTTTATTTTTTACATTTAAAGGCTATACAATTTTGGAAGAATAACAGGTTTCTACCTCAAAGTCCATTCCCTTTAAGAAACCCAAAGGCAAATAACTCCTCCATCCTCTGCCAGGTCAGTTTAAGGCTGTTCCTGGAATCCCTTCTCCCATTGAAAAACGCCATTCTTTGGGAAACAGAGGTGAATTAGCTGGCTTCCGGGCATAGTTCAGCTCCACGCATCTTTTGGAGCCTGTGCATGCCGGCGTCCTACTTGTAGGATGCTGCCCTTTCCTCTCATGGCTGCCCACTGGCCCAGCGCCTGCATCCCATCCCTCTGGCCATGGCTCGCTGGTGCATCTGTGTGCCTGACAGAGCAGGGCCACATAATGCAGCACCGGTGGCCAGCACTACCTCTACTTTTGGGTGGGGAGGGTCACAGGGCCTGTCATCTGGTCACTCTGTCTCTAGGGCCTGCTGGTCCCAGAGCACTCAGGCCCCAGACCCCAGACAGGGCTATTGAGGGGGGAAGACACATATTGGAGGTGTAGACACATTGAGTAATTTGACCAATGACATGAGGATGCTAATTGAAAGAGCTGAATTGAAACCAAATTGATCTGACACCATCAATTTTAATCATTATGTAATGCAATCTCTGGCTTCCTTGGCACGCTACAGATTTTATTGCTATTTTGAATAAGCTATTTTGTTATATTTTTTATTTAAATATTGTTGGTATATAAAATGCTATTAATTTTTGTGCATTAACTTGTGTCTAGCAATCTTACTGGACTCCTAAACTAGTCTGAAGAGTTCCCTGTTGATTCTTTTGGGGTTTTGTGTAAAAAATGCTGTATGCAAATAATGATAGTTTAGCCTTTTTTTTTCCTTCATTTTTTCTACCTCTTTATTTTAACTCATCTCATTAAAATGGCTGTTACCTGTGGGATAATGTTGAATATTAGAAATACTAGGGCGTATCCTGGTCTTATTCCTGACTTTAATGTTTTGGCTTCTATAATTTTACCGTTAAGTATGATGCTAGATGTAAGGTTAATCCTAGGCTTTTGAAGTTCCCTTCTAAAGCTCGTTTCCTAAAGGTTTTTTTAAAAAATCATGAATGGATATTAAGTTTTATTGAGTGACATTTTTGGGTGTATTTTTCAGTTTTAATCTGGTAAAGTGGCAATTAACAGAAATTACCAGGTGTTAAACTATTTTTGAATTCCTGGGATATATGCTACTTTGTTGTAGTATCTTATATTTTGATACATTGTTGGATGGCATTCATGAAATTCTTTTTACTCCTTCTTTTCCATCCTTCTATTCTCTGAAATATTTTGTACGGTTAATAATTTTGGGTTACTCTTAGGTATAGAACATTTTAAAATCACCTAGGCATGGTAACTCTCTTGGAGGGAGATTTTTCTTTAACGTTTATTCAGTTATTTGGGGACTTTATTAATATTTATTTATATTTATTAAATTTTTGAATTTGAGGTACCTGGGATATATCTACAACAAACACCCTGTAGCCTGTAAGGGCCATAAATATTAATAATTGCAATACATATGTAAAATCAATGCTATGGTAAATGAATATTAGGAGATTTGACTTTGAATAGGAGATCAACAAAGGACCACTTAAAGAAGTAATGATTGAGCTTTTATCTAGCAAAGGAGGTGTGGTTACAATGATGAAGGAAGGAATGGAAGTAGTGCTTCTGGAAGATACTAAAGCATGTGCAAAAATCTCTGATGGAGAAGAGCATAGTGTGCTGAGAAACTGCTAGAAGGCCAGTGGGGCTGCAGTGTGGACTAGGGCAGGAAGCATATATGAGACTTTGAGGGAAAGACTTAGAGCTTGCTCTGTATAGGTGGACTCGGCTCACTTGTGGGGCATTTACACTGAGACATCTCGTAGGCCATTGGCTCTACAGATCTGAAGCTCATGAGAGACGTGCAGACAAGAGGTACTGTTTTTCCGTCCAGTGCTGTAGTACTGGCAGTAGAAGACCGGAGAATAGTTGAGAGGGCCCAGAGAATATTTAGAATTATGAAAGGGACAAGGATTGTATCTTGGAGATCTCTGAAAGGTCTCTAGGGAAGTTGGGTCCAGTAAAGGTGACTGAGAGGGCAGGTGGACAGGGGGCAGAAGCAGGAGAGAGTGGTGCCGTATTGCAGTGGAGTCCATAGCGTGCGTTCTCACGGAGATCTCTGACGAGTCACATGGAAGGAAGATCGGTGCTTTGTATGTCGTCCTGTGTTCCTGGGCCCTGATTTCTGTGCATTTGCCCTTGAGTATGTACATTCAAGACCATTTCTCCCTATTGTTATTCAGCTGCAATAACCCAGTATGCACGGTTTTAATAAGACTTGGCCATACTGTTTCAGTTGTGGAGGTATAGATGGAATCTCTGTAAATATCTTGTTCCATCTTCAAATGATAAATTGTGTAATGATGTGAAATTCACTTTAAACGTTACAAGTGAAAGAAGTATGTGATTTAAAATGTCATGCTTTGGAGGTATTGTATGAGCAAAATTTCTATAGTCAATCATCCAAAACAAACTATTATTTTGGAACTATTTGAAAATAGATAAGCTGAAAATATCTTATTTTAAGAATAAGAGAAAAGTGATGGTATATCAAAAATTACTTTTTCATATCAACATATTGAATTTGGGGTTGAATTTAGTGTTGTTTATTTTAAAGAATCATAACAAGCTACGACTTCAAAATATCTCAGGGAGGTAATAAATATTGGTGAGAAAACATCTTACTTCAATTTTTCTGAAACAACTTTAATTTCTCTCAAACTTAATGCACTATCTGTTTAAAACCATACAAAAATAATTTTAATACTCCAAAGGTTTGGATTGTTGCTTAATATTTGTAAAAGTAAGTTTCAGTTAACTCAAACTTTTTTTATTATGCACCACACACACATAGAAATATACACAAAAATCTCATATAAATATATAATCTGTACTGGAAGAAAATATTAGGGGTCTGAGATTCTTATATAATGTTGGGTTAATTTGAAATACGTAAATATTGGAAGGCTTTAAAAATTAAAATGTAACATCTGGAAGGCATATTAAAGGTTATGCTTGTTACTTACCTGGAAATATGCTCAAGATAGTCAAAATTTAGGAAATAGCAATAATAACAATATTAATATGAGAACTACTTCTTTTGAGTGATTAGTATGGGCCAGATAATGTCATGTTTTAATAGATGATCTTACTCAGTTTGATAAAGTAAGTATAAATTGCATGACTTTTTTTATGATATTTGAAATTCAGAGTCAATAATTGCTATAATTAATTCAAGAAAGCAGGAAGATGTTTCTTTGTTTTCAAACTGCAACACCTTCTCTCTCAACCTGTCCTCCAACCTCATGTTGATCATCACTGCTTTATCTAATGGGAACCACTGTTTTCTTTTTTAATTTTTATTTTTCAAGTATAGTTGATATTCAATATTATGTTAGTGTCAAGTGTATGGAGTAGTGGTTAGCCATTTACATAACTCACAAATGGGAACCACTGTGTCTGTAAAGTGTTCTAGGACATTCATTTGGGAAGCTTGTTCTTTTAATTAAAAATTTATTGTGGCCCTGGCTGGTGTAGCTCAGTAGATTGAGCGTGGGCTGGGAACCAAAGGGTCCCAGTTCGATTCCTAGTTGGGCACATGCCTGGGTTGCAGGCCGGGTCCCCAGTGAGGGCCATGTGAGAGGCAACCATACATTGCTGTTTTTCCTACACTTTCTCCCTCCCTTCTCCTCTCTGTAAAAAAATAAATAAATAAAATCTTTAAAAAAATTTATTGTGAATACAGGTCTAATGGCAGATGTCACCATGGAAGAACGCAGTCTGATAGAGCAGAGGAACATGGATTGACACCCAGGATGTGGGAGGATGTGAAAGCAGGAACAAAGGCTTTGAGATGGGAGAGTCCAGAGTGGGTTTGGGGCAGGTGTTTTCCTATTCAGCTGGGGTTCAGAGAGCATCTTTGTGAGATAGAAATTCATATTCGAGAACTGTCTACTCATGCCATTTTATCCATCTTGCACTGGAGAAAATGCCATTGTCTCTCTTTTGTTTCTCACCTCTTCATTCTCTATGGCATAATGACAACAAATTCAAGAATCCATTACTTTGGCTTACCCTCAGTCTCAAGATACTCTTGCTCAGTAAACATCAATTTATTAAATTTGTTTGATTTCATGAAATCATTTCAAAAGAAAGAAACTCCTTTATAACTTTTAGTTTTCTTGAAAGGCAGGAAAGCATCATAGAAAGAAAGGATCACTATTTCGGAATCACAGGGGTTTAAATATTGACTGTGCCATTTGTTGACATTTATGTGGGCAACTATCTTACAGTCTTTGAACTTCAGTTTTCTTATTTATTCAATAAGTAGTAAAGTGTCTTAGGGAAGTGGTGAGAATTAAGTGAAATAACGTGTAAGTCTCTTTGGCAAACGATGTCTAAATATTTGTTGAATTCGTGAATAAAGTGAATTGGCCTGAAACAAGATTAGAAGCTGTGCAAGGTAAGATGGAGATCAAGAAGAGAGACGGCAGTAAGTTAGACCAGAACTAAGCATGATTAGAACCGCTCTTAGGGCTTCACTGAAGAGAAGTCCCAGCAACCGCAAATGCTGAATGTCTTGCCATTGCAAAAGCCCCAGCTGTACCATCAACCTTAATTTAGTCGCAGATCAAGTGCCATCATGCATTTGCTTCTTCCCAGCTGCTTTTTTAGGGACTGGGAAAAGTGATGGCTGCTGCACACAGATCCCCTGCCGACAAACTGTGAAACATGGGGGGAGGGGTGCTCTGTGAGTTATTTTATCTAAGCTTAAGCTAATGAGGATGTTTAGTATAGCCCTTAGCAATTTGTCAACACCTTGGCATTCTAGAACCATTTCCCAGGGCACTGAGTAAACATTTACATGTTAGAGACAAACAAGCTTCTCATTAAGAATAATGTTATATGTTCTCTGTGTGCTCTATCCTGCTATTTTAGAAATGAGGGGGATTTTCTTTTCAGCTGTTGATTTAGTAGACAGTAATAGGATATTTTTACCAGAGTTTTAAAGGCTTTCCTACCAGAGATTTTTCAGGGGTCTTTTAGATATCTCTGGTGGGAAAGTCTTTTGCAAATCTACTAACCCAAGCTTTTAAATATACATGTTATTCACACAGAAAAGATTTCCAAGATGACAAAATATGAAAGAAAACAGAGAGGAAGTGAAATAATTTTAGGACATTCTGTTCTCATCACTGTCTATTCTGGGTTAATAACATGAACACAAGATCATAAACTTCATAGATTGTTGGTACTTCATAACAAATCATTTGTTTAAAAAATTATTGATAGAAACATTATTTCTTGGTTTTGACACACTCACCACGGTTATTTAAGATCCTATTGTTAGGGGAAGCTGGGTAAAGGGTACACAGGAACTCTGTATTATTTTTTGTAACCTTTTTGTGAATCTAAAATTATTTCAGAAACTTAAAAAAGTTGAAGAAAACATTAAAAATACCCACAGATATAGCAGTTAAAGTGAGACATCTAGTTTTAACCTTGTTTTTAAAATAGCTTTATGTAACCTTATAAAGTGCAAAATAAGAAAAAAATATTTATTGAACACCTACAATGTGCTGTCCTAGGCACTTAGGATACATCAATAAATAAAACAGACAATTATCCCTACTCTTGTAGCACTTATATTAGCATCCATGTTGTCTTCAGATAATAAATAGTAAGAAGAAAGAAGTTAGAACACGATAAGTGATATGAAAAACAAAACAAAACAAAACAAAAAGGAGTGTGTGGTGGGCCCTGGCCAGTGTGGATCAATGGTTGGAGGTTGGAGGTTCGATTCCAGGTCAGGGCATATACCTAAGTTGCAGGGTTCAGTTCTGGTCTGGAAGTGGACTATCCCAGGTCAGGGCACATAGGAAAGGCAAAAAATTGACGCTCCTCTGTCACATCGATGTTTCTCTCTCTCCTTTCCTCTCTCTCAATAAAAAAAAAAAAAGCAATGAAAAATGTCCTCAGGTGAGGTTAAAAAAAGAAGAGCGTATGTTGGGGAGGATCAGAGTGTGGGGTGCAGTTTTACACAATTTGACATTACTGAGATGATGACATTTTAGCAGAGGCCTGTGATAGGTGCTATGTTGGTATATTTGGGGGAAACTTTCCTGGAAGAGGAAGAGCCAGCCTGAAGCAAGGTGACTGGAATAGAGGGAGGAGAAGTGTGAATGGCAGAAGATGAAATTTCAGTCCATGGTGATGATGTTCTGTTCACTTTATTCCATCTCATGGTGAATACATTAGGTTCTTGTGGAAGGAAGGAGGAAGAAAATTTATCAGACATTTACCGTATCCCTCATAATAAACTCATAAAGTGATAATAACTACTTCCAGTTTATTATTATTATTATTATTATTTTTATTGTATTTCAATGTCAGTTGTCCCAGTTTTCCCCCCGTTGCTCTCCCCTGCCCCCCCACAGTCACCCAAGGCTATATTTATTGATGAGAGAGAGAGAGAGAGAGAGAGATCCATCAATCAATGTGAGAGAAACATTGATTGGTGGCCTTCCATATACAACTCAACTGGACTGAGCATGCAACCTAGGCACATGTCCTGATCGAAACTGAATCTTCAAACTTTCAGTTTATGGGAGGATGCTCCAACCAAGTATGGTTTGACAAATTAGTTTCTATTTATTTTCAAGTATCTACTGAATCTGAGATGTAATGGGTAAGTATGAGATTTTGCTTCCCAATTACTAACTCATTCTAAGCAGGAGAATATTTTTTATTGACAAATATGCTAAAAGTGCCAGCCTATAGTCTATACCTTTAATGTATGTTACAACACAAGATAGAATCAAGACTAACTGCTATTTCTTAATTTAAGGATCTTTATTTTTAAAGAAAATGAGTTTGGTTTTGTCGTCTAAAAGTGGGGTGTTCAACCTGTGGCCCGTGGGCTGCATGCAGCCCAGACTGGCTGTGAATGCAGCCTAACACACAATTGTAAATTCACTTAAAACATTATGAGACTTATTTTGTGATCACGTGTCACAATGTATTTAATGTGTGGCCCAAGACAACTCTTCTTCTTCCATTGAGGTCCAGAGACACCAAAAGGTTGGACACCCCCAAGAGGGAATTCATTGCTTAAACCTCAATAGAACCAGGAATGATGTAGAAATGAGAAGAATCTTTTAGGTCAGATTTGATAGAGGAACACTTAATTCTAAGGGAGATTTAGTCTTACATGAAGAGAATCCACAAGACCTAACTTAATTCAAATAGAATATTTTAGTTGCAGGATGGAAAAAAATAGTTAAATTTGGCAACAATTGTATGGGACAAAGTAAAGTCTGATAATTTTTTTACAAAGACTATAACAGTATCAACATTGAAATTGACACATAAAAATGAATTATTTAATCCCTAAAAATTGGGAGAATATAAAACAACCATATTGTTCTTTGCATAAGGTCAGACAGAAAATCTCTCAAGAAATATTAGACATGACTCAAACTAAATTAATAATGTGTAAATCTCAGAAGAGCCAAAGATTTGTTTAGACAAATTTAAAAAGTTATTTTAAAAATCAAGTATTGGCATATGGTTTAAAATTTTAATATATGCAGGTTTTTTTTTTTTTCTTGTAAAGTTGTAACTACATTCACAAGCAAGTACTTTTGGAAATACCCGGAATAAATATTATTAGATCAACACTTTTTATGACAGTTTCAGATTTATGGTTTGATAAGGTGGAAGATTCTGTGCTTCTTTCTTGCAGGTATCAATATCAGTAGCAGCAAGGGGGGATCTTTCTATAAAATGCTGGCACGGAGCACGGAATCCTGCCTGTCAGCTAGGAAAAATTATGAAGGGGTGGCGTTGCCTTCTTTCCCTTTCCCTTCTCCCAGTTTTCGGTGGAGTTGTCCCTTCACTTAGCTTATTTGGGCAGAGTCTTTTTGTTTGACCTCGTAAGTTAGTTCCACCATGATTCTGGTCTGATATCTTGTAGTCACTTTTGTTGTCTGTCTGTGATCAGCTCTATCATCTCCTCTCTCAGTGCCTCATTAGCAACGTACAAAAACCTGCTTCGATCTTCTATTAGAGCACTATTCTCTGGAGTGCTGGAATGACCTCATTGTAGGGATAACCCTTTTTACAAGGCCAAAGTCTCAGAAGACCTGTACATGAGTCTGTCACCTTTCTTTTCTCTTCTTTAGTTCTTATGAGAATATGTGAGAATAATTTAGCTGGAAACAATGTAAGAAAATTAAGATTCTAAAGTAAAAAGGTATTGTTTTTGCATAAATGGTTACTCCACCATCTCATTCCATCTTGTTCAGTGCCTGGAAGACAGAAAAGGAACTGAGCTCTGTCCATATAAACATCGTGTCCTTGAGCTTCTCCAGTACGAAGAGTTATCTTTCTATCCTCCTATTTGGACAATTTGCTTCTGATGAAGCAGCATTAGAAGACAGTTGATTCAAGGGTTAGACTATTTTAGCATTTCTCGGCAGGATTTACCAAACTTGATGAGTCAGCTGGTCTTCTGCTTGGCTGTTGCTAGTTTAGCATTATTTAGAAATATTTTTAGCCATTTGTCATCTGTTTCTGATAACTTGAGCTAAGGTGGCTTGCAGAAAATCACACGGGAGCATGGACTCTGCTCAGGACTGTGATTCTGAATACACGCAGACAAACGCAGCTCAGCTGCAAATTCTCAGCACAGTCCATTGCTTTCTTTCCACCGTTCACTTCAGAGTGTATACCATTAAGGAAGTTGTATGCACTATTTTGAACACTGTGTTTTGGTGAAAGCAATGTCATAATTGGGACTTAGATTTATAGTATGAGGCTCAAATTCTACTTCCTGAGTTACTTTTCTTATTAGTTAAGGACTTCTGAAATTCTATATATAATTACAATATTTTATGAATCCCGCTCAGCCTATCATAACATGGTTATTGTTTTATACAAATTTTACATTAGCAAAATGCTCTGTACGCGGGCATTTAAGAATAATTACCATGTTCACTAATGAGAATCACTTTTTTCTGCTTTTCCTCTGAAAGTTACAATTAAAGATTTCGAATTCAAAGCCTTTATTTAGAAAAAGCTAAACTTTATTTTCTTAAATCTGTTCCTAATTGGAGAGCATTTTCCGCTGTGTAAGAACAATTCCATAGAGAAGTATTTTTATTACATCTACTTCCCTTTTTTAATACATAGTAACAGATGTTGGTAGTCTAGGTTAGAGAACTTTCTCAGCAACTGTCTATCATTTTGCTTTCTTTGTAGAACATAAATCGCATAGTCACAAATCTGGAGAGTAAATTCATCTCTAGATTTATAGTATGATGCAGGTGAAGACTGAAATAATCATTCATCCCCCATTTTAAAGCTGGACATACTTTCTATGTGATAACAAATCCCCGGTTTCTTCGGATAAAGAGCCCTGTCAGCCATATGGCATTCAACATAAGAACCTGGGCTTCATTGCCTCGTAGGCCTGGGTTTAAATCCTTGTTCTGCCCTTTGCCAGAAGGAATTTCACTTCCCCAAGTTTCTGCTTTCTCCTACACAGAACAGTGAGAGTAACATGTACTACTGTGAGTAGCAAGTGGTTTAGTATACATAAAGTGCCTCCTACCATGTTGGTAAATAATAAACATTCACAAATGGTAACTGGTTTGAAAGAAGGGATGGTAGGAGTTGAATCCCAACTTGGCTATCTACTAGCCAAGTGACCATGGGCAAGTTTGTTAATTTTTCTGAGCCTTAGTTTGCTGATCCATTAGTTTTATAATACTACCTATTATACTACCTATTTGTCTGAATCACTGCCTATGTAGTGCCCAGAATATGACAAATATATCCTCATACATAGTCATTATTACTGTAATGACTATTGTCACTTGCTTTTCCCGACACTCTTGTCCCTGCCTCCTGACTGAGGCGCACCTCTGAAACATACGTTGCCACCCATTAGTTTCATGTTTCTGCCTCAGGTGCAGTCTGGCTCTCAGGCAGATCACCGAGGGCAGAGCTCCCCTGCTTCCTCTCACGTTCAGGGAGTCTCCCTGTTTCCTGGAGTGTGGAGGCCGATTGCATTCTGCAAGGTTTTGGCAGCATCTCTACAATTTTACATTGCATTGCTTAAACAGATACTGCTTTGTTGACACACATTGGCCATATGGGACCGATTCTGGATGGTACTGTTGACAGTTATGTTTACATTGCTTTGTGCCTTTTCTCCCCCAGTTCTAAAACAATTCAAGCCTGGGAGATTCTATCCATAATACAAAGGCCCCCTTCCTTCCTTCCTTTCCTCCCTCCTTCCTGCTTTCCTGTGCATGTCTCTCTCTTTTCTTTGCTCTTCAAACACAACTTCCTCCTTATTCATATGTGTAGGCAAGCCCCTGAAGTATTTATCAGATTTGATGGTGATGAGTGTGTTTCAGAATCTTCTATCTTAAGGGAAACACGTTAATAAGTTTCCATTGCTATAACTGAAAAAAAAAAAAAAACCCTACTAAATGAGAAAAATAGACAAATAAGATGAGTCAAAGGGGAAAATTTTTCAAGGTTTACGTAAGGAATTATTACAAGTATGAAGACAGAGGAATGGTGTGAGTGTTTTCATGAGCTCTGAGGGTAAGTCAGACTAAAAAACCTATTAAAATTATAATTAAAAAAGCATTATTACATATTTAGACAGATTGCAAATGCTTTCTGTAAATAACTCTTCTGGTGGAGAAGTGAAAATTTTGATCAAATTTTAGGAAGGAAGGGAGAGAGAGTTTTTAGATGATTTACAACCTATAAATAACTTCTGGCAACATGCTAAAATTGGTGGACCATGTTCTCCCAGTAAGGCATTTGCAGTGAATGAACTAGATTCTTAGGAAACAAACCCAAGTGAAAGAAGTATCAAATATGTTTATATTTAAAAACTTCCATATCATGAAAAATTCTTATTCTAAGCACAGAGGTGGGTTGTGAAGCAAGATAAATTTATAAGATAATTCCTTTTATATGAACTGCTTAAATAGGCAAAACTAACCTAGAGTTGAAATCCGATCTATGATTGGCTGGGGCAGGAGGTAGGGGGAGACTAACTGGAAAGGGGCAGGAGAGAATTCCCTGGAGTGATAGAAACCTACATATTGGTTGGGTTGATGGCTGAATGGACATGTACATTTGTCAAAACTCACTGAACTATACCTTTACAATTAAATATGAGGATTTTCTGTTAACCATACCTCAATGAGGTTGACTGAAAATTGAATTAGTACTAAGTCATAGAAGAGAACATAAATATTAATTAGAAAACCTGTTAAAAGTTAGTCAGTTACCATACATATAAAATATGAATAGAAACTAACCCCTGAAAAAATTAAAACACATGATCTCATGAAATATAATCTTTACTCAATTGTTGATTAACACTGGCTTGCTTTAAACCAAGGATTGCATGCTTATTTCTTAGTTATCATTCATTGAATTGACTATTGGATCAGAGTCAAAATTTTCAGAGTCCAGATTCCTAAGAATTTCTCTACAGGCTTTGGCTGCGTAATGCACAATATTTGGTGAAGAAGAAAAAAAGATGCAGACGTTCACATAGATGAGAACAAACATCCCAAGACTCTTGGCCTTATATTTAATTTCCTCAGTAAAATATATTTCTTGGTACAAAATTATAAATATGCGAATGTCACAATATTTGCCGATATTCTTCTGCAGCCTGATTTTCCCTCTTAAACAGAGGAGTGCTGTTCAGAGACAGGTTACAGCAAACAAGACTCTGTGATCTTGGGCACACGCGAGCGGTGGCTGGGCTGTCACCATCGCAACGGTTGCTGCCATTGAACTATGCGACTCTCTGAGAAACCCACTATCAAGTCAGACAGGAGACACAGATAGGGCACCAAATAGTTAAAATTTAGAAAGTATTCGTTACCTTTAACAGACAATTTTATTTCCCATTCGAAACACTTCACGAATATGAAACTAGTTGCGCTGCTCATCTTCTTTATGCCCTGAAGTTTTTTGTGAGTTAGAATTTTATTGGGCACCTTATTAGACTGAGCAATGCTAATTTATCATCCGACGTAAGTGAGAGTGAAATGGGAGTTTCCTCTGCAAGCGTTTTTTATCATGATGAATCGTCTGGTTATCAAAAGGTTGCAGTGTATTCCTTGGTGATCATGGGATTCTACATAGGACATTTATTAAAATTTATCCAGGTTCAAGAAAAAACTTTACACATTAATCTAAGCCAACCATAATATTCAATGTGATTTGGGGACCCTACCTGGCTTCATTTGTTCTGCTTCAGGTAATGCCAACTTAATGATCCGTTGATGTAATTGTAGAACAATAATAAAAATGCCTAACAATGGTAAGATTCAGTGTGTTTCAAAACACTTCTCCTGGAGATCTAATATATCACGGGGTGATCAGAGGGGAAAGAAAAAAGGATTTTATCTGAAAAAAGTTCGAGAAACTTTTTACAGTGTTGTAGTTACATTGTGCCTTGTTAGCAAATGAAAGGCTGTCTTAATTATTTAGGGCTGCTGTAAGAGGGTACCATTGACTGTGTGGCTTATAAGCAACGCAAATTTATTTCTCACAATTCTGGACAGAGGAAAATCCAAGGTGAAAGTGCTGGCAGGTTCAGTGTCTGGTGGAGAACCTGTTTCCTATTTTAGAGAGGACAGTCTTCATACCGTGTTCCCACAGGATAGATAGGGTAAGG